>JAHBCN010015872.1:0-20289 GCA_019359885.1 Listronotus oregonensis
TGTACAATTTGGCCGATCCTGTTGTGCCTGTCCAGATATCTTTTGGTGCGAGCACAGAACCCCGCTATTATTTTGCTCTAAGTACTCCTCCTGTCATTACACATTCTACTTTTTGGTGTTGTCGCCCTTTGCTCCCTTGAATTCCTCTTGTACACTCTTGTTGCAATAACTTGATCTTGAATACCCGTCATAAACCCCTCGGTTTCTATGAATAAGTTTCCAGACGCAGGTAAGCCGTTGAAGCTACCTTATCGATGGATTCATTTTCAATTGCAGCCAGGTATTTACCATGAAGGGGCTTACTTCGCCACTTAGCTATAAGTTGATCGGGTGTTAGGTGTCCTCAGTGGGTCGAAATCCCTATTGGCCAATCTTAGGGTTGGCTTTTTTGTGGCTTGTTGACTGTACGAGGGGATTGGTTTTGGTTTTGGCTTTATTATAGAAATAGTTCCTAAGATTAACTAGCTGTTTTTGTGTCTGGCGGTCACATCGGGTATTCCCCGCCCACCCTTTTTTCCCGAGGAAGATGGAACCTTTCTATGCCTGAGTTGGGGGTGATGGGCCCTGTGTTTTCGGAATTCAACACGGGTTTTGATATTAATTTGATCAAGCTCTGTTTTTGTCCACTTGATTATTCCAAAGCTATGGGTTAGTAAAGGTGGCATATGTGTTTATGGCCGCAGCCGCTTTTTAGCCGACAATTTGGAGCGAAGGACCCGAACGTACTCGCTGCAGGTAAGTACTATTCATCTTTTCTTTTGCGGCCTTATGGTCTATACCCCTGTCTTGTAGGTATCCTAAGTATTTGTACTGCTCCTCCTTCTCCATACCCTCCCCCAAACCCTGGTTGCCAGCAACCTGGCAGCCTCCGTTTTTTCCCCATACCCTTCTTTCCCATTAACTTTGCACTTGTCCAAGCCGAACTTCATCTGTATGTCGGTGCTAAAACGTCCGACACACGCTAACAAATCCTCCATGTGTTTGGGGTTTTCGGCGTATAGTTTTAGATCGTCCATATCCCAGATGACTTATGGTCCTTTGGGAGTGGGGGGTTTGCCTTTGTTCTTCTTATTAAGCATCGTCGTAAGTGGCTTTAACGCTAAGCAGAACCATAACGGGCTCAGTGCGTCCCCCTGGAATATTCCCTCTTGATGTTAATAATACCCGCATCAAGGGTCCCACCAGCTTATTGAGCATTAGTTTGGTGCTTGTTATTATTATTATTATTATTATTATTATTATTATTATTGTAGAAAGGTAGTTTTTTTTAAATAAAACACATAAAAAAGTAAAATTGTTTTTTTATTTAAAAGCAATAAATCATTTAAATTATTTTAGAAGTTTTAGAAAAATTAAAAAATTTTTTTTTAATCTTTTTTTCCAAAGATTGAAAAAGCTTTCATCATTTTCCATTTTCTAGCTAATTTTACAATATCGAATTAACAATATCTTTTTCAAATTTTTCAAATTTCTGAAATTTTTGGTTGAAAAGATTTACAAGATCCTTATATATTACTTCAGTAAGTATAACCCAAGTTTCAGATTTCTTTATTCACAAAATCCTGAGTAGCTGCATCATTGGCTATAGCAGGTGGGCCTACATTGGTTAAACGCTTTCCTTCCAGATCGTATTGACCATCAGGGGTTAGCTTAAATCCAACTCCAGGTAAACCCCGTTGTTTTTGAACTTTTTTATAGCCACTCTGCTGGCGACCAAATTTATCAATATTGTTGTTTACACCGACCGATTTAGTTGATACTAATCAATTTCTTTACAAGTTGCAATTTTATATAATGACAGTGAACAGAGGAATATTATAATACTAATAATATATGAGTTAATTCATCAATTCTTTTTTGGAGTGCCTGCATTTTTTTATCATTACTTTGAATTTTTCCACGTAATTTCACCAAATCAGGTAAACCCTTTTCAAACTATGCAAACTGTCTTAATTTTGCAGAATAAAATTTAATTATATCATTTATTATTTGAACGATTTGACGTCTAAGTTTCCGAACTTCTTTATTCACAAATTCTTGTGTAGCAACATCAGTGGATATTTTTGGTGTACCAACATTAGTTAGACGCTTTTGTTCAATATCATATTGGCCTTCAGAGGTAAACCTAAACCCAATTCCAGGCAGACCATGCAATTTTTCAACATTGCTATAGTTACTCTGACGACCAAATTTATCAATTGTGTTGTTAACACGACCCATATTTAACTTAAACTAAAAGATTTTATAGATATTAATTATTTATATAAACCTAAATGAAAACAATAATCCTATACTGAGCATATTTATTTTCCCATATTAATTACAAAAAATTTCAATTACATATATATGTTACAATATTAATTCATGTCAAACACAAATTCCCTCATCTTCATCATCGTGATCGTGATTATTGTCGTCGGGAATGGGGATGTCTTGGACTGCTGGCTCAGGCTCAGGCTCGAGTTCAGGTTCACCATTACCATTATCATCACCATCATCATCGCCATTTTTGTTAGGGGCTCCATCCACAGTATCGACGGATATAATGGGAATCAACTCATACTTGCACGTATTTCTTCAGGTAAATGCGGTATATTGATTAGGTACTCTTTTAAATTTTCTGCTATCATTTCAACACAAAATGTTTCTAGTGTCAGGCTGCCATAGCAATATTTATCACAAAGATGGGCTCCTGCTAACAAAGCTGTGCTATCTTTCAGGTATCTTCTGCACTGATCCAAGGTGGCTTCATCATAATCCATTTCCCTTGCAAACTCCAACATCTCGTGGGCCATATCTCTTAGCTTAAACCCCAACCAAAACACGTAGGTGTATTGACATTCCTCAGTTACTAAATCGTCCAACATCTTTAACGACAAAAGAAAAATGACTGTACTTCACTATGTGCAAGCATCTGACTAGATATATGTAAATAATTTTTAACTATGAAACATTAAATGAAGAAAAAATACTTTTAACATAATTACATAAAAATTATTCTAAACACCCAAAAGTTAATAATGCCCTGAAACTCACATAATTATTGGGAAATACGCGGTTACTCTGCCCCAAATAGGTTAATGTATATTTACCATCCGAAGCATTCATTGCTGAAACAACATCGCTCGACATATTGTCAGACACACGACTCGGTAAAAATAGAGCAAATGTTTCACTATTAACCCGATCAAAAAATGTAGCAAAAAAGTGTTTTCCCAAATTGTTTTATTCATAGGAACAATTTTCTTTATAACATATGGAACCCCGGAATTAAATCAACTAACTTTTTGCGATTAAAATTGTCAGCTTTTTATTAATCATAATATTTATATTTTCTAAAAATTTCCTTTAGTAATGTTCATAGTTAAAAATATATTATTTAAATATCAAAAAATAATACCTTAAACAAACACTTGCACAAATCACGTTTAAGTAACAGACACAGTTTTATGTAATAGTAACTATAGTAACTACAAAAATGCAGGAAACATTAGCAAAAACAGATGTGTTGTTGTTTGTCATTCCTAAGCAAAATGCCTGCTTTTATTCCCAAACCATAAAACCCCCCACCATCAAAAATTCAAGGTAAAGGGTGCCCAAAGGTCAATGTCACCGTCAAGGTCAAGGGGCGGGGCTTGGGAAAGGAGTGGGGGGTGCATGGGAAGGAGTGGGGGGATGATTCTGTATATTTGCTCTCTACTCATCTACATACATACACTACTGACACTACTCATAAATAATATTTTAGAAAAAGCAAGCAAAGCTTTGTTACATGACAGATAACAATTCTATAGATATAATACAGGTAATTTATTAAAGGAAATAAATAACTTAAAATCTATTTTACAAAATCAAATTTATATTTTTCAATTTAATTACTTTTGTTATTGTGTTTATAATAGTTATTTAATAATTTTGAAAATCTAAAATACCTTAAGAAACTATTTACGCCACACTCGACAGGGCGCCTTTATAGGTCGGGGGAAAGGACGCGGAGACGGTAGGCGGAGACTGCTTTTTCCCACTACAATTTTTTTCCCTTTAAGCCGCATTAAAAATATTATATTTTATTTTGCTTCTTCCATAAAATAAAACCCGCTTTTCCAAATCCGATGTATCAAAATGCAAACCTGTTTCCAAAATTGCATAGCACGGCGCGGCGCAGGGGGGGTTGGATAAAAAAAGTATATGAATATTTGTTTTTGTAAATATGTACCCTAATGTAATTAATAATTATTATCCTATTGGTTAAATATTTGGATGGCGAAAAAAGACAGAATCAATTGGAAATTTTTAAATAAAAAGTATTGGCTAATTTTTTGTTTTGCTTCTGTTTACCCCACATTTTCCAGTTTTACTTTTTAAAATTTAAATTATTTCATAATTTTTTTTAGGGACTAACCCAAATGTATATTATAATGTAAAAAATATGTAAAGGGTGTTCTTTAATAAATATTCAATATTTTACAGGATGACTTTTGATTATTTTTAATAAAAAAGATTCGTATACATATGAGTCCGCAAGGCCTTTGTTTTTGACATAAGGGTGTTAAAGATTTTTTTAATCTCTTTAGCAATCCAATGATTTTATATTCCGTGTTGCAAAACTACGGAAGTAGTGCAGTAATGTAATTATCATATACTGATATTTAAAAGTTCGACTTATAACAATATAGTAGATCTATGTATTATTCTTTTTGGTAACATAATTTAGAGGTAGCTTAAAATCTAAAAAATACCCCGTTAAAAATTTAGAATATCAAGTTTATAAATAATATAATGTTATGTTATTTTTCATATATTTTATTTATGTTTTTAAGTAATGTTTCTCATAAAATATGTGTTATTTAACTAATATAACTGAATTATTGACAAATATTTTAATAATTTCAGTAAATAATTTTTCGGTGTCTCCTTAAATAACTAAATTATATGCGCTTTTTTCCATGTTTGGAAGTTTTTTTCAGAGATATTAAGGATTTGGTCGGGGAAGGAAACAATATTGAAAGGAAATTAAAAAGCCTTTATTAAACAAACATTTATTTGCAGAAAAAGGAGCCTAGTGACATACCTAACAAACAAAAAAAAACTTAAATTGTAAAAATTGCTTTTCGGTGAAAGTCTTTAGGATTTGTAGTAACAGATTTATACATCGTATCTTTGAAAGTATTAGACAATGTTATGGCTTCAATAACACTAATATCTTGGACTCCCATTGTCTTTATTTGTTAATTGATATACAACGTTTTGATTAGTGATGTATCTTTAACCGTTTTCAAGTGATAGGTAGGTAGGTAGGTTTAAAGTGAGTGGGTATAACACCCTTCCACCGCGACCGATCGGTCCATTGTGGCTCACACCCTTTAGTGTTTCTCCCACCAGGTCCAGGCTCCTAATAAATCTGATGATCCTGTTGGAAGAGAGATCTTTCACCTCCCCCGGCAACAAGGTGTCATTGCCGAGGATTGCGAATCTTAGTCGTGCCAGTGCTGGGCACGAACACAGTATGTATTCTGCCGATTCATCCCCCGATTCAAGTGATAACCAAAAACTATTTTTGAAAGCTACGACTTATTTACTATCCATTGTTCACCGATTTTTTACGGTTCCGCAACGGCTGCCAGATGTTTGGAATGTCGAACTAAGTTTGCTAAATACATTTTGGTTGTTTGCAATTACTACAGCTTCTTTAAATTTTCTTTTCCTCCAGTGGGTTTCCTTATGAATAATTTTTGCTTCCGACCATTGTATGCGGTGTTGTTTTGACCACGCGTGTTTGAAAATCCCTAATTTTCCCTTTTTTTAAACAGGAATATATAATTTTTGATCACAAATCCGGCTTTGGCTTGAGAAGTGCACCTCATCTCGGAATCCATCTTTCAGGCCCTATAGAGCCAAACCAGACGTAAAGAGCCATCTCTAAGCTTGGAATCGGATTTAGCGTCGAAAAATACATGGAAATACATATGTCTGACCCACTAGTCCAAACATTTTTTTTGTGGGGCTGTGTAATATTTCCCTATGGCAACACTGTAAACGTCTTGAAGCGACGCAAGTATTTATTACATGTAAATTGTAAATAGTTAAAATAAAATGTCAATGAGCAATTTTTATAATTTCAATTGCGATTTTCTTGGTGAAAACCACTTTATTCGCATTTTTGTCTTAAATAATAATATTTAAAGTATATTTTACATTGCAAATTTAAAAATCGTCCAATTCCGTGGGTGATTTTCTTTACCAGATCCAAAAATGTAATATGTAAGTATATAGTTATTTAGGCGCTTTATTATTAGCATTCCTCGTAAATTTCATGCATTTCTGCCTCAAAGTCTTTAATAATGTTATTGCAGGAACGATATTTACACTCCTTACAACATTTTAGGCCTTCTTTCACACCAGTCATGTTGGAAATTTAATTTTGGGTTGACATAAAGCCATTGCACCACGTAGTATGGCAGCAGCTCTTAATAAAGTTTGAATTTTGGACATTTCTTTAGGAAAAAAGATCTATCTGAACATCACTACCAATACTTGCAAGAAGAGGTAGATATTGTCAAATTATTTTCGGATAGGTTCGAGGCAGTATTGGGAACTATTTTCCTATTTTTGTGCGATTTTATGGTTCTTTCAGATATGTAGCATAATTTATGATATTTCGCATCAAATGCAAATAAATCTTCATAGCCACTTAATTTAGATATCATATTAATGTCATTTCTATTCCTGACAGCTTTATTAATTTTTTGAAAAGTAGCTTTTTCACTACCTAAAAAGATTTAGTACTATGTAAAGAAAAATTACCATAAACATTATTTATAAGGATAAAATTTGTATTTTGTTTCATTACGAAATATAAACAAATATAATGGTACTATACTATGTATAGGTACATAATAATATTTAAATTACTGGTTTAAACAAATTTTTTATTAAACTTTTTCTTCTTTATTTTACTTGTGTTGCAAAAAAGCACATTTTTCTAATATTGAAACTATGGCATTTAGGTTTAGTGCTACAATAATTTGAAGGATTGGCGCCACTCATTACGAGAGTTGTATATATTTTATTACTTAGAACTGTTAAAAGGAAACAAGTATTTTTGAAATTTTTATTATTTATCTAAAATGCAGTTATTATACTTCGTATACAAATGTCAAAACTACTGGATATGATTAGATGAATATATTATCTTATTATTATTATAAAAAGTCAGACAAAATGATTCTTTATTTTGTTACAATACTTCATACACATAAACTATTAAAAATGTATACCTACAGTTTATTTAGTCCCAGAAATATATCAAGGCAACTTACCTATCTTATTTTTGTATTTAACTGGATGAAACAAAAAGTTTTAGAAAATTTAAAGTCTTACTTTAATAGGTACCAGTTTTTATTAAAATATTTCTAATTTTATTACTTACTGTCAACTTTTCAAAAATATTATATATTTTTTTGGTTGTTGCCTTATTTTCTCAATTTAAGGAATAATATAATGCTGTTCTTTTTTAAATAAAGTTGATTTTAAAGTAAAAATTACATTAAGGTTAAAAATGTTGAAGTAAGAATACATGTGGATGTAGGGGTGTACTAAAACTGTAACTAAAAAAAGTAACATCGTTTGTTTTTTTTGACTTTTGTATTTTCAGTATTAACAAGAAGAAAACAAGATTTTACTAAATTTGTAATAAAACAAAAACATAAAAATACCATATCTAATAACTAGATGATAGGGGAAAAAAATGGCTTATAAATACCCCATACCCAAAGGGGAAAGGGTTTTTCTTTTTTCTACCATGATAAGAAAAGAGTTACATACAGTGTGGTACATTCAATTTGCAACAAAAGGGGGTCTTTTAATTTTTAAAAATTTTGGAAAATTTAATTGTTTAAAAAAATTGTATAAAAAATATATTTCAGTGGTTAGTTTTATTAAAAGTTAGGATATACAGAGTAAATAAAAGAACTTAAAAACCTTGAGCAAATTAATCTTTTAAAACAAACTGTTTAAAAATTAAATCCACCAATTGAAAAAAGGTTTTAAATTTAAAATAGTAGTTTGAATTTTTATTTCTTCTTAAAAAATACACTTCTGAAAAAATTTAAAAAAATGTTTCCTTTTATAATAAAATTTTAAACATAAAGTTTATGCCCTGTTTTCTTTTTTAACACAATGGCGTTTTTAGCCCCAGTTAACTTAAAATCTGAAATTTTATGTTTTAAAATAAATTTTTAACTTTTAAAAAAAAACATGTATACGTAAAATAAATTTAAAAATTTTAAAAAATAAAAATATAACATTTTATTGATTTTCAAAAAATAAACAAAAAACTTCTTTGCAGAAAATTTATAGCATCCTCTTATTAAAAATTAGATACCTAATCCTTTTTTAGGATTAAATTTATAAAAACCAAAAAATTGTCCCAGGCTATATATGTGTATATATATATATATATATATATATATATATATATAATATATATATATATATATATATATATATATATTAAAAATTTTATTATTTTTGGGCCTTATCCTTTTTTTGGGAAACTTTATTAACTGGGATCTCTTATTTTCAACCCCCTTTCTGGGATCAATTATTTAAAAAAACCAAATTTAAAAAAAAATTTTTGAAAAAAGGGGTAATTTAAAAAGTATCAATCGGAAGTTTAAAGTAAATAATTTCTTTTTTAAAAACCTACGAGAAGAACACATCTTTTTGCGAAAAGGTTTTTGACCCCGAAATTTTGGGAATAATAATTATGATTTTTTTTTAGTTAAGTAAGTAAGTAATTAGTTAGTAAATAAAATCTACGTATTTTTGGGTTTTTGTTTCAAAAAACATTTAAACATTTTTTAGTATGTCGTAAGATCTTTTCCAAGACAGTCAATTTTTAAAAAAATGTCAAAATTTAAACAATTTAGGTGTTTAATTGTTATATTGCACCAATATTCCTCGAAAATAGAACACTTTGGCTCTGCTTTGGATATAATTGTCATTGACTTATTTGGACTGAGTTCGAAAAGGGAATTCCCATCGGGAAAAAATTGACTCTGTAAAATAGCCATCCAAAAAAAATTGGGTTTAACCATAAAAAAAATTTTCCTTTGCAAAAATAAATCTCAAAACTTTTCCCATTTTGTTAAAAGTTACGCTGACATAAGAAAAAAGAAGGTCAAAAATAGAAATGCCGCCCTTCAAAAAGGGAACCCCTTTCTTTTA
Organism: Listronotus oregonensis; assembly: GCA_019359885.1. Classification (NCBI taxonomy): domain Eukaryota; kingdom Metazoa; phylum Arthropoda; class Insecta; order Coleoptera; family Curculionidae; genus Listronotus; species Listronotus oregonensis. Next base: position 9,229 of record JAHBCN010015872.1, read on the forward strand.
AAACTTTTTTTTTTCTTGTTTTTTTTTTGGACAATCCACGTAGGCGTAAGAACTAGCGTAACCGACTTAATAACACTCTAGGAATAAAGCAGCATACGAAGTAAAAGGTTCGGGATTTTGCCAAATGCTGCAAAGGGGAATTATATGCGATAGTTCTTCAGGGCAGAAGCCGAGAAAATACCTATAAATCCCGCGCGGGGCCCCCAGTTTATCGGTGAGCAAGTAAAAGAATATTTTTGAAAGATGGGGATCAAAAAAGGGGGGACCGGTTCTGGTACGGATGGAATAAAAGAATGTTAAATGGTGTATGAGAAGATTTACGATACATACATAGTGTATAGATTAAAATCGGAAACAAAGTTTCTGGCTTAAAAAGAAAAAATATATTTTTAAAAGTAATCCAAAAAAGATTAAATTATTCTTTATTCTTGGGGATATATGTAAACAAAGGAGAACTGGTAGGCTTTTCTGCAAAAACCAACATGAATTTTCTTTTGTGGTATTAGATCAGACAAGTTTTTTGGTGCCCCAGCCCAATAAATAAAACTGGCTTAGGAAATTGAACATTAGAACGGAATTGTATCTACTTTAGCACACTATGGATGTGATTTATTGTTGAAAGGGAATGAACGTCAATTTAAAAGAAGTAATAATGTGCCGATATTCTTTGGAAAAACAAGCATTAAATTGGGTGGGAGATAGAAAACTGACAATCTGCTATTACAGATATGGGGAAATTAAAAAAAAAAACAGATATCTAAGTGCAAAGTTAGGAAAAAACTATAAAAAGTAAATTTGTTTAAAGGCGTATTTTACAGACCGGATCAAAACCTTTAAAAAATAGGTTTTTAAGAACTATTAAAACTGTAAAAAAATGCACGTAAACAGTGTGTCTACGTAAGTTTTGGTTATGGTAAGTTTCATATGCCGCCAGCATATGGAAAAACTTTTTTAAAGTTAAATTTACGGAAAAAAATTATTCTTTATAAAAAGTTCTGCATGTTTCAAAAGCAAATGCAATCATCAGATTAAAATTGTATCAGTTGTTTGCAGGTCTGTCACAAATGTGTTTCTTGCTTCCGAGTAGCGTACCTTCCTTTTTACATAATAAAAATAGAGAAAAATGTTTATAAATAACTTTTTTAAAAATTTCACATTGTTTATTTACATAAAAAATATTTTTCTGACATTTTCTTTGATAATGTTAAAAACTTTAAGTTTACACATTGATTTAAAACTAATGTAAATAAACAATGTTAAAATTTTTAATTTAAACACCCTTTTTTATAATATTTTTCGATATTCTAAAAGTAAAAGGTACTTTACTTTGGACCAAAAACACATTTTTTGACAAATCTCTGATTGGTTGCATTTGAGGTTTTTTGGGCCATCAGACCTTTTTATAAAAGGAAAATTTTTCGTAAACTTAATAATCAAAATTTATATGACGCCAGCTTACGTAGAAACACTGCATAAATGTTTCCCAAAACTGACCTAACAATATTTTTATACATTTTAAATAATAAAATCTAATAGCTTACTTATCCATAATTAACGATTTTAAAAAATTATGTATAGGGTAAACCGTTTTTTAAAAAAAAAACACAGCAACGCACACCAATTTTGGACAGAAGACAAAATAAATATTTTAACTCGTTATCTACTGCTGAATAAATCAAACTAATTCATTGCATCCCGTTCATGCTTTGCTCAAAAAAACATTTAATAAAGTGGAATCTAAAATTTTTTTTTTCTTTGGGAAAAACCCACCCCTTTTTTATTTATTGCCAACGTATTGTCGGCATGCCGCTTTGACGAAAAAGGAAATCAAACCATTATACAAATATTATTACTTTAATATAACCAGTTTGGTTTTCTGTATGTTAAAAACTATTTATTAATTTATTTAAAAAAAAGTGTAAAAGGTGAAAAATTTTGATGTAACGCGCAAAACGGACAACAGATGTTTTTTCTTTTACAAAAATAAAATTGTAGTATAAAACCCTTTAAATTAAATTTATATAAATTTTAGACTTTCCTTAAATATACCACAAAAACTATTGAACATCAAATTGGCAGTTCTGTTTTACGGAAAGAAAAAAATTCCGAAATTAATTTTGTTGTAAAATTACTTTAAAATGTATGAAAATTTTAAATTTTGGATTTAACCCTTTCAAACCCGGTTTCAAAAAAAAAGGATTTTAAAATCTATTAATAAAAGAATCCACTACTATCAGGTTTTCTTTTTTCACTATTTCATAAAACCATACAAAATAATATTATATAGGCCAATTAAATGGTGTTCAAAAGGCGTATAATAATAATATATAATATCTTTTAATACCTATTTTATAGTATCAAAAAATTTTTAAAATTTCTTTAGGGAAAAATCCAAGAAATTAGTAACATAAATAAAAAATTTATTACAAGACGATTTATCACAAGCTGTTGATAGACATGAAGTAAATGCTAAAATATAAATACAGTTAGCTGTTTTAACTCCGACCCTGTTGTATGTAACTCCGCCTGACACCAACTATGAGTGGCTATTGATGAATTTAAATTATTTTACAAAGCGCTGCAAAGGTTTTGAAGTTATCATAAAATTTGAATATTTTTAAATCCTTAAATTTGGTATGGTTAAACTAAACTTTAACTTGGTGCTGTAATGAATTTTTGATATAAATCTATAACTGAAACAATTTATAAACTTTTTTTTTTAATAAACAAATATTTAAATTTGGGTCCCCAAAAGTCAAAATTTAAAAATCTATTACAGCACAGACCTAGCTAAGAAAACTTTCAGTTTTTTTTTACTTTGGGTCGATAAATTAAACCGTCTTCAAAATATCGCGAAAATGGATACGAAAATGGCCCGCCGAAATGCGTTCATTCTCGGCGAGTGAATAGACTCTTAAATAGTTAATAATAAAATGATTTATAAAAGTGTAATTAACCTATCTAAATAAATCCAAATTCAAGAAAAACTTGTTCTTTTAAAGGTTTCGGATTTTATTTTGACTTTTATAAGCATTGAGAATGCCCAAATTCTTTTTCAAGATAAATTTTAAAAAATTGAACAAATCTTGAAAGGATTTAAAATTTAACAAATGTCAAACAAAAAGCATTTCAATTCTTAAAAAAAAAATAAATAAAATCATTTTTTGTAAAAGTAATTCAAAAAGTAGTAGACTGTGATCCTTGATAAAAAAATTGACAATATTAAAAATTTTAATTTTTCTTTTTTAGTCTTTTTGAATCAGATTGATTCATACATTTATTATTCTTAACATTTTTTAGAAAAATTATCACACATTGTAAACATTAAATATTGTGAGAAATAAATTAAAAAATGATGTTTATCTTGGTTAAAGAACCGAACTTAATTAAACCAGACTTATTAAATTTTGGTGTTAAAACAACATATTTCCAATAAAACACTAAAGTTTTATAAACAAACTTCTTTAGTTTGGTGAGCGTAGACGTGTAGGTGCCGACAAGTAAGAGCCGAACACCCTATATTTCGGAAACGAAGGCCTTGCGGAACCATATTTGTATAGACCTTTATGTTTATTTTTAGCCCCTGACTACGTACTAAAGTATGGACATTTTCTCCTGAATCACCTTGTATAGATGACTTTTTTTCTATTTATCAATTTGACGAACCTTGTTTATATAATTTTATAAGACACAACCTACTATCATTTCAAATATATTATTATATATATATATATATATATATATATATATATATATATATATATATATATATTTTTTTTATATATAGATATATATATATATAATATATATATATATATATATATATATATATATATATATATATATATATATATATATATATATATATATATATATATATATATATATATATATATATATATATATATATATATATATATATATATATATATATATATATATATATATATATATATATATATATATATATATATATATATATATATATATATATATATATATATATATATATATATATATATATATATATATATATATATATATATATATATATATATATATATATATATATATATATAATACAAAGGTGCCCATTGGGGCCGGGAAGTCCAATATATCTGTTGTTAAGAAATACGAGAAAATGTCCCACAAAGTTATAGGATCTAGAATTTACATTCTAAAAATATTTGATTAAAACCGGGTGTCCCAAAAGAACATAAAGTATTTTGTTTTTAGTAGCAGTACCCAATTTTTTTAGAATTGATTAAGTAGGATATTCGATAACAATATTTTAATTTAATGATTTTTGCGTGTTATGTTATTTACAATTTACGAAAATTTTGAAAAAAACAGCCAAACAAAAAAACCGCCGAAAAAAAAACATTAAAATTATAATCTTTGTCATGTTTCTCTCAACATCACGGATGACAGAATAATTTGTAAAGAAAACTGGCTTTAACTTGCACAGGGTGTTTTTACGGCGGTGCCAATATAGTTTTTTAAGTAACATAACATTTTTAAATGTAACACCTATATTTTAATACCCCATGTTGTTAAGTATTTTTGATTTATAAATTCTTAATTATAAGTTATGTTCCAAAATGGGCCATGAATTTAACAAAGCGGCTATTATTTCACGTTAAAAGTATTTTTATTACTTTATATTTTTAATCTGTCATTCTTTTGGGAAAATTAAACTGATTTTAAAATAAAAGATTTTCTAAAGAAGAACTTGTTGGTAACTTTAGAGAAGTTTGAAAAATATTCACAACAATATAATAATTAAAAAAAAAATTTTAAAAAATTTAGTATTTATTTTATTTCAACAACAAAGTTCATAATATAAGTAACATAAACGAACCAAACATAAAAACAATAACAAAAAAAAATAGTTTAAAAGAGACTATAAACAACAGGTAGACGTTAAAGGCTATAATAAATGTTCGATATGGCCGCCGTTATTATTCAAACAAATCTCATCTTACGTTGCTAAAGATCGATTAACTTCGTTAAGCACTATTGTTGCTGATATTTCTAAAAGCTACCTCCATACGTTGCTTCATATCTTCCTTAGTGGATGGAGAGATTCTATAGACATGATCTTTGACACTACGCCCGCAAAAGTCCACTTGTAATATCAGGCAGACGAGGGGCCATCGAAATGGCCCACCTCTTCCTATCCATCTATTAGGGAAGGCATTGTTCAGATGTTCGTGAATTGTTGCTGTATGATGGGCTTCGGGCCCCATCGTCTTGTCTACATCCTCCACCAACGTAGTTTGGTAAGGCGTTGGTCAGGCGTGGCAAGTTATTTTTGAAGAAATTGCAAATAAACGACCGGTAACTCGTTCCTTTAAAAGTAAGGACCAATTACATAATTTCCAATTATGCCACCCCACACATTTGCGGTACCACACTCCGTTTGACTGTAGGTTCTTATAAAGAATGTGGTTTGTTGTTGGAGTAGTAGTGGAAATTATGACAGTTTTTCCATTTTGTGAAAGAAGTGAATTTATCGGCGAATAACACATAATCAAAAAAATGTGTATCTTACATTAGAATTTAATTACATTTGCATTATTCTGAGAAAAATGCTCTGGCACTTTATAATCCTGGTCATTTAACTCCTGCATAAGCTGGATGTGGGCTGAGATCATTTTGTTATCATTTAAGTTCTCAGTTTCTTTTAGTTCTATCGTTCATTTGCAATTGTCCGTTGTGAGATATGCAGTTCTGTAATTTAACAAAGTAGTCGGCGTAATTTTCTCCCGAGTTAGCAGTTTTAGTTCTATCGGTCTTTTCGTAATCCACTTTTCCCGTCCGAACAAAACGATCTAACGGTTTTTCAAATACTCCTTTCTTGGCTGCCTTCTTTCAGGGAAGAAACTTACACAGTAAAGATCTGGTAGCTAATAAACCTTTAACCTTATGCCTTACCCAATATAAAAATATCAACAGTTCCTTCTTTGAAAAATTCATGTCTTTTAGAATCAGTTTAACTACAGAATGACAGATTAAAAATAAAGTAAAAATACTTTGACGTGAAATAATAGCCGCTTTTGTTAAATTTATGGCCTACCATAAAAAAAAAACAACAGAAAACAACGATATTTGCGCATTTTCCATTAAAATGAAATTGCTGGCCAAACAGCCCCATTTTGGAACACTGCAGTAAATTTATAAATCATAAAATACTTAACAACATGGCGTATTAATAACGGATTATTCCATTTTAAAATAAAGTTATATTACTTTAAAAACCGCAATATTGGCACCGCCGTAAAAGCACCCTGTGCAAGTTAAAGCCAGTTTTCTTTTACAAAATTATTCTGTCATTCGTGATGTTGAAGAAACATGACAAGAATATTTATAATTTTTAAATCAACTATTACTGACGGCTTTTTGTTTAGGCTGTTTTCAAAATTTTTCGTAAATTGTAAATAGCATGGCAATATCGAAATCATTAAATTATAAATATTGTGTTATACGCAAAATTCTCACTTATTCAATTCTGAACAAAAAAATTGGGTACTGCTATTTAAAAATAGATACTTTTATGCTGCCTCGCTTTTGGGTTTCCTATACAATCAAATATTTTTAGAATGTGTACCTCTACGGATCCTATAACTTTTGTAGGAAACATTTTCTCGTATTTCTATTAACAACAGATATATTGGACTTCCTCCTTTCCCAATTACATACCAGTAAATATGAACTTACGTTTCTCATAGAACAACAAATAATGTGAACACTAAAATATAACCATTTTTATTCTGGTGTGAACAAAAACAATGTTCGATAATGTGAATTATGGGAAATCTTAGTAAACAGATTTGTCTAAACTTGCTAGTTCCTATATCGGTATACTCATTCAGTACGTTTATTTTTAGTTTGCAAAAAGATCAAGAGAGTGTCACGCCTCGAGAACTATGTTTTACAAAGTAGTTAAAAATAATAAAAAAATGTTTAACTCTTATAAAAAATCTAAAATTTTGACAAGAACATTGTCGAAGAAATGCCAAATCAACTATAAGTGCCATAAAAATAAAGAGAAAAAAATTCTAAAGTAGGTTGGAGAGAGACCTAACAATAAAAAATTACACCATTAGAACAATTCTTAGAAGAAGCCCAGAAAGCTTATTTGTCAAATGGTTTACCAAACATCGTGAAAGAATTTGCCGGACACAGGTGATATACTTAAACACAAGCTTTGATTTACAAAAAATTAAAAGAAAATGAAAAAATTTAATGCAAGCGATGGGTGGCTCCAAAATTAAAATGGCGCTATGGTGTAAGATTGCTTAAGTGGGAAAAAGTTGCTGCCTCGCCCAGACACATAAATCCTTTATTGGAGACTTGAAAATACCTTCAACAGCTTAAGTCACTGAAGACTAAGACCGGATTATATTAAAGCTGTTGCCCGATAAAATTATGTTGAAATTTTTGACATAACGGCGCCTGGTTCAAAAATAGTAACAAAAAATAACTCTTTTGGGGTGCACAAATGCCACAGCTTCACACAAACTAATCTACACTCTTTTTAGTTAAATAAACAGATGCGTTAACGTAAGTTTTTCTTTGATTTTTTTTTTTTAATATAATCTCGATAAATGAACTAGTCAAAACTTTTGAGTTCACGTTAACGCGAGTCTATTGTATATATGCTCTCTATATATATATATATATATATATATATATATATATACTATATATATATATATATATATATACACATAATATATATATATATATATATGTGTTGAAATGGTTTTGTTAATACCTGTTTGCAGCTGTCGAAGTCTATTTGGTGTCCTGTTTCTAGGTGGTATTTAAAACAAGGCAGAAGATATTCATATTTTTGAATTGCTAATCCGTGAAGCCATAGAAATTCAAAAAAATTGGAGGACTCAACAAAAGAGACGACTCTCTCTACCCTGAACCACAACACATTGAGGAGAGGAACAATTTTACCCCAGCTCAAATCCTGAAACTACCAACAACCAGTGATGACGCGACACGCTTGGATGCACCCACCTCAGACATGAGACCAACCATGCGTTACAACCTTCGCTTAAGGAACCGTATAAAAGGGACCACTGCAGAAGATAACCTCAGTCAATCTTCTGACACCAGTTAGACAGCATTGAAAATGCCAAGTGCGATCTTGGCGAAACGTCTGCAAACTTCCGCAAGGAAAACTAATGACAAACGGATATACTCCCGGAATGAAAACAACTCACATTCATCTATCCGTGAAACTCTAAGAACTAACATTGTACGCCTCTACGGGGAGGAGACCTTCAAGACCACCAAAACATATGAACGACTGAGAACCAAAAGATGCACCTTACTCTGCAGTTTAAGATACCTCATCAAATGCCGAGACAGCAACGTACAACCTACATTTACAAAGCTTTCATACCATACCAAGACACGAAGAACCCAAGCAATCCTCAACAGAGCCAGCACAGCCTTACTGAAGGAACAAATAAGAGACACCCGACGACAGATCAGCGATATAGAACGTGATCTCCTCCAACACCACCTCAGCCTGAGCAATAAACTCCAGGGCACGCTATGGAATCTCTTAGACCAACTTACCTTTTGGAGAACAGAAACAGACAAGGAGATAGCTTCAGAAAAACTTTCAAAGAAATTTAACAGCCTGCAGAAAAAGAAACCAGATAACCAACAACACACCGAAACCAGCAACACCCAAACGGTTTACAATATATCTTCGTACCAGCCGTCAGAATCCGAAGTCAGCATTCTAAGTAAAGGCTTCAACTTTGCCATAGCACCTAAAAGAATCCCAACCGAAGACATAATTGCAAACGTCGAGACATGCCTATCATCAGTGACGGAACAAGCTGCAGAACAAATCAGACAAGATGTCGCAAAAATACTACGCACAGCTAAGCCTCCACAGGACAACTTGACCCCATCGAACGACAAGCTCTTAAAACCCTCAACAACAACAAGGAAATTACCATAGTGCCAGCCGATAAAGGAAACGCCACCGTAATAATGAACACAGATGAGTACCAACAAAAAATCAAAACACTGCTCAACGACCCTTGTTACAAACCCGTTCAAAACGACCCCACAACGTACCTAGAAAAGACTACCAAGTCCAAAATCATGGCCGCACCAATCGACACCGAACTAAAGAAGAAGTTAATTCCCAGGGAGAAGTCAAGCAGATGTCCCAAATTCTACGGTTTGCCCAAGATCCATAAGCCAGATGTACCTTCAGACCAATAGTTAGTGCCTACAACTCACCAACTCAGAAACTGGAAAAATACCTAGCCAGCATCATCCAACCTCTAACGGAAAAAGCAGATTCTTACGTCAAAAATTCAGTCCACTTCACACAAATACTTGACACTCTAAAACTTGACAAGGATGACATTATCGCCAGCTTTGACGTAAAATCTTTGTATCCAAGCATACCAGTAGACGAAGCACTGCAGCAGATACATGACAACGAAGATCTCCCCAGTCATGTGACCGAACTTGCAAGACATTGCCTCAAAAACGCATACTTCAGGTTCGACTCCCAAATCTACCGCCAGACAGATGGAGCAGCAATGGGATCTTCCCTCTCGCCAGCAGTAGCCAACATGTTTATGATCTACTTCGAGAAGAAAGCCATCGATTCAGCTGACCTAAAGCCAAAACTATGGCTCAGATACGTTGATGACGTATTTGTCGTATGGCCCTTTGGCAAGGAAACTCTACTTGGCTTCCTAGATCATTTAAATTCCATCCACCAGAGGATCCAGTTCACAGTGGAATTTGAGGAAAACAACCAGCTACCATTCCTGGATGTACTTGTCACTAGGACCCAAAACGGCAAGTTACAACATACTGTCTATAGAAAACCCACTCACACCAACAGGTACTTGAACGCCGATTCCCACCACCACCCATCGCAAATACAAGGAGTTGCCACTACGTTAATTTCCAGATCCATCAAACTGACTGACGACAGCAACAGAGAGGAAGAACTTTGTAATATAACAAATACCCTCAAACAGAACGGCTATAAATCACATATGATAAGGAAAGCTATAAATCAAACGCATGTCCAGCCAAAGAAGCAAGAGCCCTTGGAAAATAAAGTGAGAACCACCCTACCCTACATCAAAGGCACCACAGACAAAATAGGAAGACTCCTACGAAAACATAATATTTCCACAGCCTACAAACCCCAACAAACCATTGGATCCACTATAAGAAATCCCAAGGACAAAAAAAAAACTAGAGAACCAAGGAGTCTACAGCATCGCATGCGGTACCTGTCAACAAACCTACATAGGACAAACAAACAGAAGAATTTCTACTGGAAGAGCATAAATTAGCAATTCGTAACAAGCAAATGACTTCTGCCTTGTTTCAACACCACCTAGAAACAGGACACCAAATAGACTTCGACAGCTGCAAACAGGTGGCCAACGTAAACCATTTCAAGACAAGGCTAATCCGAAAAGCCATAGAAATTCAAAAAAAGTGGAGGACTCAACAAAAGAGACGACTCTCTACATCTAGCCACAACGTGGAAGACAATTTTGCCCAAAACAAATCCTGAAACACCACCAACAACCAGTGATGACGCGACACGCTTGGATGCACCCACCTCCAGACATGAGACCAACCATGCGTTACAACCTTCGCTCAAGGAACCGTATAAAGGGACCACTGCAGAAGATAACCTCAGTCAATCTTCTGACACCAGTTAGACAGCATTGAAAATGCCAAGTGCGATCTTGGCGAAACGTCTGCAAACTTCCGGGAAAAAAACTAATGACAAACGGATATACTCCCGGAATGAAAACAACTCAATTATTATTTAAATTAAAAATTTAAATTTTTTTAAAAAATTTCAAAAAAAAAAATATGAAAATGAAAAAAAATTAAATTTATTTAATTTAAATAATTATAAATTTAAAAAAATTTTAAAATTTTAAAATTTAAAAATTTTATAATAAAAAAAAAAAAAATTTTAAAAAAAAAATTTTTTTTAAAAAAAAATAAAAAACCCAAAAATTAAAATATAAA
>JAHBCN010015873.1:0-20305 GCA_019359885.1 Listronotus oregonensis
ATTTGAAGAAAAGAAAAAATTCTGCGAGTAGCAGGTTCCATAGTCTGGCACTCTAGGGATAAAGGAACGAACAAGGTGGAAAGTTCGTGGTCTCTCAGGCGAACAGCTCTTCTTTGAATGGAGTCAAGAATGCTAGGAGACGGCTAAAGAGGGTCTAATTTGAGATACATACAGAGTATACAAATAACAGGGAGAAATTTACTTTGTGGCTCAAAAAAGTTATCCAAGCTTTTTTAAAGCTGCTGGGCCTATGGATGTAATGTGTTTGTGCAGTTAAGGTTGTTCTCAAAGAACACCCACGAGTTTTAAGATTCTTTGTTTTGCAGAACTTATCTGCTTATGTGTAACGGATGAGCATTCGTAGACTTTTTTCGCAACAGCAAACAGGACTGTGTTTTGAAAGCATTAAACTAGACAGGATTTTGACGCCCCAAATCAAGACTAATTAAAGGTCTTGTGAAAGAGATATTTGCATTAACCTGCGCTTGTTTTCCAAGTCGACTCACATTGTTCTTTCTGAGCAATATGTTTTTGGTCCAAGCTCACCTATAATAAAGATTTACTTTTATACTTGCAAAAAAAAGTGTTTAAAAATAGGCCTTTTTATCACAATATTTTTTGCGCATGCTCCCGTATCAACCATTTTTCGTACTTTTTTGTAAACAAGCATGTTAAAAAGCCTGTAAACACATAATTAAAATAAAAAATACAAAAAAAGTATAGTTATTGAAGAAAAGAAATACGAAAATAAAAAAAAAAAAGTGCTTTAATTAGCAAATAGGTTTTTTAATCATTATTATAATGATATCAGTACGAAAAGGAACGAAGAAGCGGGTTGTTATGGAGTATGTAAAGTGATACACGCTATAAATCATTTAAATCAATACTTTAATTAATATAACAATTGTATGTATGTGGTAGGTCTAATTAGAATAAAATTATAGATACTTTTGTATAGTAAAGAATAATGATGCCTAACCTCTCAATTGGGTCACCCTTTTTTCCTTTTTTAAAACGTCCATGACATTTAAGCTACCTTTTTTAAATTTCGTACAATTATGGGCTTCAACTGAGTTATAAATCAGTGAAGCACCATCACGATTTTTTTCAGTAAATGATTTATGGGAGATAATATCTTTCCCCGCCATTGTCGATCAAAACAGTACGAAAAATTTTGAATTGCCGCTTTTTTTTAACATGGCGACGCGCTTACGCTTGCCATGATGAAAAGGCCTATTAAATAAATATGTCAAATATTCATTTGTTTAATAAACAGTTACTATAAGAAAATGTATTTATTCGGAAAAAAAAAAAATAGATACTTTTACCCTTTTTTTTGATGTGCTTTTTAACTTTATACCTTGCCTTATTTTTATCTATGCGGGTCAATGAGCACTTGAATCCATTTCACGCTCTTTTTTTAAACTTCATATTAAAAGTTCAAATACTTAAACTTTAAACTAGACCATATATTTTTATTTAAGGTCATATGAAAAAAATAAAGTGTTTTAAAATAACAAAGAGTTGTTATTTTGTGTTTTTTGAAAATGTAGAATAAAGAATACACTTTAATTTAAAAATTGTTTAAAAGGTCTTTCTTTTTAAATATTGTTTAAACTTAACTGTGTTATAAGCCTTTTTTTTAAAGCAAAGTTTTAATATAAAATAATTACATAGCACTATACGTGCTAAAAATAGTAAACCTTTGCTAAGTTAATATAGTACAGAAAATTAAGGATTTTGGCTGGGAATTTTTCTGTCCTTCTTGGATTACCTGAAATTTTAACAGAAGGTAGGAAATGGCCCAAGGATCAAAGCTTATACCATGCCGATGGGCGCTTTTATCCTAGGGGTGGTGCCACTCCATCTTAGGAGTGGAAATTTTTTATTACATTTTAACTACAGAAAATAATAAAGAAAGTAATTCTAAGTTAAAAATGTTTGTAAATTTGTTTCGTAAAACTAATATTTTTCGAGTTATTCGTGATTAAAGGTAATAGTTATTCGACGAAAAAATCGACGTTTTTAATGGGTTTTTTACGAATAACTCTAAAAATATACACATTATCAAAAAATCTGTAGATAGTAAAATTGTAGCTTAAAAAAAAACTAAAAAAAATGTTTTTTTTTATAATTTCTCTACAACCAATACGGACCGAGCTACGGCTTGTTAATGGTAAGCTTTCGTTTGTCAAATGCTAAATTTGAAAGATTTAAATAGCGGGAAAAGTTTGCATTTTCAAGAAAACATATAAGGCCTTTTTTAAAGTATATAATTAGACCTTTTTTCTAAAAACAAAAAAAATATATATAGCCTAAAAATTGATCGAGTTATGATCAAAATAAGGTCGGTCCCTACTTTTTCTACCAAAAGATCATTAAAAACGACCTCCCAATACCCCTCTTAATTAAAATTGAATTGTACCCTTCTGCGATTCTTTTTATATATGTATTATTAATACATTCTAGAAGTTTAACCAAATTAAAATGCTTAATTTTGGAAAAATAGGAGCTTAAAATGAAAAATGATTTTCCGTAATTTCGTAAAAATAGCCATTTTTCAAAATAACTCCAACAATACTGGAAATACGAAAAAAATGCTAAAGTACCGAATTGTAGCTTTTTTGATAACAGACTTTTTCATTTCATAGATTTTTGTACAATAAATATTTGACCAGATATGGCCATTTAGAGCAAACAAAAACAATAGTTATAATTTTCATAATCTGTGTCAACATGATCAGCGGGTAATATAACATTTAATTATTACAAAATTTTTAACCGTTATATTTGTAACATGAAGTTTAAATTATTTAACACTTTTAAGAAACAAACTGGGGCCTACACTATTAAACTATCATTTAAAACAAAATAAAAAATACATATTTATCTCGATCAATATTTTTTATCATCTTATTTACCCAACAAACGCTCCTTGGTCATATTGTATCCTTATATAAAATAATTTAATTTAAGTAACTAGCTGGAAGCTTAAAAAAATAGGTTTATTATTTTTTTTAATTTGTGACAACATGATATACACTAAATTAAAAATTTAAACAATAAAACCAGTGTTGGTCGTTTAATTAACAAATTGACTGTATTATCTGCAACATAGAGTCAAACAGAAAATAAAACTGCCAACTGAACCATTAATAATTTATAAAAAAAAAACAATAAATAAAATTTGTATGCCTATTTTTAAATATATACTCTTTTACACCACCTTATTTCAGTCTTTTAAACTCGTCCGATTTTAAAACTAAGGGATTTAAAAGGAATTAATTCACATAGCCATGTAGCTCTTAAAAAGCCCTACAAAATAATAAAAAAAAAAAACTTTTTATCATTAAAACTAAACGAGGAGGTCAACCACCTTTTTTCTCCCCATTCACTGTACTAGTAGTAAGGACTTTTCAATATTATTGTAGAAGAGCAAACAAAAACAATAGTTATAATTTTCATAATCTGTGACAACATGATCAGCGGGTAATATAACATTTAATTATTACAAAATTTTTAACCGTTATATCTGTAACATGAAGTTTAAATTATTTAACACTTTTAGAAACAAACTGGGGACTGCACTATTAAACTATCATTTAAAACAAAATAAAAAATACATATTTATCTCCATCAATATTTTTGTCATCTTATTTTTAACAAACGCTCCTTAGTCATAATGTATCCTTATATAAAATAATTTGTTTAAGTAACTAGCTAGAAGCTTAAAAAAATAGGTTTATTATTTTTTTAATTTGTGACAACATGATATACACTAAATTAAAATTTAAACAATAAAACCAGTGTTGGTCGTTTAATTAACAAATTGACTGTATTATCTGCAACATAGAGTCTAAACAGAAAATAAAACTGGCCCAACTAAACCATTATTAATTTATAAAAAAAACCAATAAATGAAATTTGTATGCCTATTTTTAAATATTTACTCTTTTACAGACAAATGTTCGTCAAAATATATATGTTTATACAGAGTGAAACATAAATATGGAACGCTCGTAATACCTTCCACCGTTTATCCAATTTTATGAAACTGTGTAATCATAGGTTCGAAATTACGCCGGATCGAATGGTAAGCTCCGCGTCGTTGCCAAGTTTACCGTTTTTCCAAAATCGAATAAAACTTAGTTTTTTTTAAACGAAACACCTGGATTTGATTCCAGTTTGTGAGTTCTTCTTAAAATTGTGAATACTTTTTGTATAAAGTAGTTTTTTTCTAACGATAACAGTTTCTGAAAGAATTAAGATTAAAGTAATACTTAATATGTTTTAGCTACAAAAACCTGAACATGTAAATAAGGACAGAATAAGAACACAACAAAAAGTTTATACAATATTCTAATGATAAATATTCTTAGAGAAATCCGTTACAAGATCTACTGTAAGCAAAGTTTTTAAAAAATTCCGTGAATCTGGACACGTCAAAGATGCTGCACACTCTGGCCGACCTAAAAGTTTAACAGATGGTAATAAGGCTCTGAGCGTTTCATTGAGAGTTTAAAGAAAATCCCACCTTTCTACCAGAATACTGGAATAAGAAAATCACATTTCCCCTATGTCAGTAGAACGCCTGTTCAAAACCGAAAAGTTTCATCCCTACAAATTAAGACTGGTACAAGAGCTCTTAGAAGACGACTATGACAGACGCTTGCAATTTTGTGAAATTATGATGGAGCGCTGCAACGCCAATCCAGATTTTGTCTTTCAGATGAATTCTCTGACGAATCAACCTTTTTTAACAGATTGGTAATAGACATAATTGTCGTTATTGGGCCAGGGAAAAGCCCTCACTGGAAACGCGAAAATCACCCAGTTCCCTCGAAAGTAAATGTTTGGGCTGGTATAATAGGTCAGAATAATTGGCCCAGGAAATTTCGAGGTTTTCAAAAATCCCGAAATTTTGAAGCATTTGCGGTTACGTCTTCATGAAAGAGGCGTTAAATGGAAAAAGATACCTGCAGCTTTTAATAAATGAAATTGTTCTGGCTCTTGTGCAACTATTTCCAAATAATCGTAAGTTGTGTTAATTTAATTTTTTTATTACTACACTCGCCTACGGCTGGTCCGACAAACTTTTCCATTAGTAAAGAAAGTAATACTTTACTTTTTTTTTGATTATTTTAAAATGATATTTTAGGCAATAATCAAGCACCAGGTGACAAAATATGGTTTCGCTGGATGGAGCCCCACCTCGCCATGCCCGTAATGTTCGGCAGTAAATAAATAATGTTTTTTTTGGAAGATGGATTGGACGTAGGGGCACAATCGAGTGGCCAGCTCGGTTTCCGGATTTGTCGCCCCTCGATTATTTCTTGTGGGGCCACCTAAAAAATGTCGTTTTCAAAAGCAAGCCCACTGACCTTGATAATTTAAAGTTAAGGAAAGCAGCAGAATGTAGGAGAATTGAGGGAAGCTGACAGTCTTCTAAATGTTTTACATGCTTTTACGCAGAACTTAGCTTATTGCCAGGAAGTAAATGGGCAACATTTTTAGCATCTGATTTAATTTGGTTTTGTTTATTGTTGTTAAGTTCTTGCCTTTTGTGTTGTTTATTCTTGTATTTGTAGGTAAAATATATAAAGAATAACTTTAATCTTAATTTTTTCAGAAACTGATATCGTTAGAAAAAAATACTTTATACAAAAAGTATACACAATTTAAAGGAGAACTCAAAAACTGAATCAAATATAGGGTGTTCCGTTTAAAAAAACGAAGTTCAATTCGACTTCAGAAAAACGGTAAGCTTGTCAACGACGTGGAGCTCTCCATTTGATCCGGCGTAATTTCGAACTTATGAATACATAGTTTCATAAAAATTGGATAAACGATGTGGTAAGTATTTCAAGCGTTTCTATATTTATGTTACACTCTGTATAATTTATTCACAATATTAGCTAGAAGCCTTAATTATATAATTTTATTTTTTCATTATTTGTGTGGATATGATCGACATTGAATTTAAAATTTAGTTTTTTTTTAACGTTTTTAGTATTACTTCTTTTTAAATCAATTTACGTAACATATAAAAAGTATTTTTATATATATTAAAATACCAGTTTTTCTCTATAAATCTTTGCTTCTTCTCTAGTAAATCATTTCGGAAATATGAACCGTTCGTTCCGCATTCATGAATTTTGCATAATGTGTGCCAAACAATAAATTTTTTTGGTGTCACGTGAATAAATATATGGCTTATATGGTAAAAAATTGCCTAAATGAGATTGGAAAGTCAAAACTTTTATTTATGGTCTATTGTTTTAGGTACATAAAATTGATTTTTGTATTAATAAACGTTCAAGGTCTAAAAAAAGTAGCTAAGTTTGCCTTACATTGGCAAAAGGTACAATATAAAGAATAATTTTTACTACAGTCATAGTTTGTTTGTGAAAGGTTTTTCTTTCTGTCTAAAATAATTTTTGTGTTATTGATAAACATAAAATTATAAATTTAAATTTATTTGGATTCTAAAAAAACAATGTTTTCTTTTATTGAACATCTTTACACGTGATTAAATAATGGTAATTGGGCAGCTGCTGTTTTTTGTGATTTTGCTAAAGCTCTTGACTGTGTAAATCATTTTATTTTGTAAAAACAAACTTTAGATTTATGGATTTGGTGGTTCTTTTTTAATTGATTTTTTTAAAAAGATCAAAAATTGTACGTTAAAATCATGTGTGTACTTCTAAGACTTACTTTTATCTATATTTTAAAAACAGTATGTTTAGTATGCAAAAATTATTGGTCTAATAATATAAAACTTTTTGTTAAAAAAGGTTTATTATGTATTGTTTGAATATTTTAAAGATAATTAAGAGTAGATTTCTAATAGGCTATTATATTGTCTTTTTTTATCATAATATATATATATATATATATATATATATATATATATATATATATATATATATATATATATATATATAAATATATATATATATATATATATATATATATATATATATATATATATATATATATATATATATATATATATATATATATATATATATATATATATATATATATTATTATTATTATTTATTTAAATTCCTAGTAACTTAAAATTTGCGGAAAAAATAGGAAAAACATAATTTTAAATTTTATTTTAGGGGTATACCTAAAAAATTCCTAAAAATTCGGTTTTTTGATTATAACTCGAAAAATATTGCATTTAGAGAAAAAGGTTAAATAACATAAATTAAAGGTCTTTTAAAATACATAGTTTATGTTATATAAAGTTTCGTGTATTTTTTATGGTTTTTAAGATTAAGTCCGACACCCAGCACAGACTTCTTTTTTGTGGACCTGTGTTATTTACATTTTCATAATAAATATCTATAAGTAATATTGTAATAAATAATGAAAAATAATATTTTAACATGACTTTATAGGTTCTGATTTTAATAATCAATTTAAAATCATCAAGACAATATTCAAATAAATTTATAAATAACAAAACGGCAAATAAAAAAATATTATTTAAAATTTATGAAAATTATTAAAAAAACATTTTGAATTAGAATATATCTATTTTTACATACTCTTAAATAATTTAATAGTATTTTTTGCCAAAGAAGGTAAAATATTTTTATTAATATTTTTAATGGTATATACAAACACATTTCAGTACGTAAATGTAAAGAATATTTACATGCTATCCCTAATGAAAAAAACTTCCTTTGAAACCGTTATATACATTATATTTAAAATTAATAACGAACTTTTTTGAAGTTCGCTCTTTAGTAAGTAATTTAAAAACCAAAATGAAAATCTAAATTAAAATGTCAAAAATTAATTTTGCTTTAGACGTACTTTAAACAAATTTTAGCAAGTATTTAACCTTATCAATATTTATGTTTTAAAAAACAAACATGTTAAACTGGATAATTTTAGTAAATGTTTTAGTGTTAGGGAAAAAATAGACTAGTTGAAGTACAATAACACTAACAATAAAGCTTGTTAAAATAATATTATAAAAAATTATAATTTTTCTACTAACGTGCAAAAAGCTAGTATTTTTTGCACGATCCACTATGTCAAAAGTTTAATTCTTTTGCACTAGTGTAAAAGTTAAATTAAGCTAGGTTATGCTATTGTTCGCTTGTATACACTAGAATTTATTTAACTGGAAACAATTCATGCACTGCTTTGCTTGCAAATTGAATATAAACAGTCCTGAAATTATCCAGCCACACATTGTAAGGGAATGAAATGCCCCAAAACCTCATTTTCGAGCCCCAAAATTAACACACTTTTAGTTTTTTGACACATGTATTTTATACAAGTTGAAAACGAATGTTTTTCATGGCCACCTTTAATTTAATTTCATAATCACAGCAGCAAAAATAGACCAGAATTTATTAATATAAAGTAGAAAGGGTAATGACATCGGCAAGAGTGGGATAGCTTTGGTCCAAGACGTGAGGGTGTAAAAATTACGGCTTGTGTTGGCGGCCCTGTCGGGTAACACTAAAAGTTACTAGCATTATCAGCTGTGGACAGAGTGAGTCGAAGCTTTTATATGGTGTTATTTTTGCAGTTGAAAATATTTCTGTACAGAGTTGATATTTTATTGGTTTTGACTGTTTCTATTACGGATGGTGATATATTGAGGCAAAAATGCATAATTGTGTGAAATAGACCAAAAATTTGGGTTTCCCATATGGATTTTGTCATTTACTCGAAGCAATTTAAAATTTTTGATATGTCTGTTCCAGAAAAATTGCAAAGCATGGGATTATTAGATCCCAATTAAAAAGGAAAAAGGCGGTTAATGAAAGAAGATAAGGTGAAGAATATGATATATACCTTAATGCTGCTATTACTAACATTCTGCATGTATTTTTTATTAAAGCAGTTCCATTCAGTTTGCATTATAACACCTTGTCTAACACAGACACAGTTTTTAAGTCCACGAGTGACTCTTTACAACTTCCGAATGTAGTTACTCAGTTATCAGTAAGTAAATTGAAATTTTTGTGCAATTTAATTGTAGTTATTTGATGTTAAGAAACCAACAAGTAGACAAAAAGTTTAATGTTTCTGGAAATCCTCTTTAAAATCATAAGATATCAGTAATTCATATGATTTTGTTAGCAATATTTTGAATTTGGAAATTTTTTTTTCCCCCAAAATTCTTAGAGAAAACCGAAGTGGAGTGAAAAAATCCACTTAGGTCTTTATATTTGTTAGGGTTTTAAAAATGTATTACCGGGTGTTCCACTAAGGGGGGAGTCGGCTTATCTCAGAAACTACTAATAAAAAGGGAAAAAAAAATTTTGTAAAAGCGCCCAAAAAAGGGGAAATTTTGGTTTTTTCTTGGGGGATCCCCGGGGGGGGGTAAGGCTCGCAAAACAAAAAAATATACATTTCTCAAAAAAAAATTTAAAAAAAGATATAATTGGGTTTTTTTTTTATCTTTTAAAGTTTTTTTAAAAAAAGAAGCTTCGGGGGTTTAAATTTTTTTTCTAAATTAAAGGGGGGGGGGGGTTTAAAAATTTTAAATTTGGGTGCTAAAAATCGGATTTTTTAACAAAATTTTGTGAATTTTTTTTTTTTAGAAGACTTTTTTAAATTTTTTTAAAGTTATAAATTTTTTACACTCATCTCAAAACGGCAGGGCGTCAAGGTAAAAAAATAACCCTTTTTGATTTTTTTTTAAAAAAATACAAGATATATACCCTTTTTTTTTATTTAGATAGAGAAAAAAAAAAAAACCAAAAAAAGGGGAAAAACCCCAATTTAATATCTCTTTTAAACCGAAATTTTAAAAAAAAAAAATATACATAGAGATGTTTAAAAAAAATTTAAAAGGGGGCAAAGTTTTTTTACTAGGCCATTTTTAAAAGGGGGAAAATTAAAAATTTTTACATTTTTCAAAATCTAAACATACAGAATTTTTCTTTTAAATTTTAAAACCCCTTTAACGATATTTAAACCCCCGTTTTCCAACCCCCAAATGAAAATCCATCGACGTGGTCCTTATCAAGTTAATTTTAAAATAAAAAAATGCTAAAATGTCAAAAAATTTCCCCAATTTTTTTTTAAAATATAATTTTTTGTGTTGTCTATTGTGTTTTTAAAAAATGCTTTTTTTTCTTGGGAAAAAGCAGTTGATATTATTGTATTTATTTTTATTCTCCCAAAAACGAAAAAAAACCCCAAAGGGGGGGATGTATTGAGATATCCTTAGAGAGGGATAGGAAAAGGGGGGGGGTGTTTTGTTTAGAAATCGCTTTTGTACCCGGGAAGTGTTTTCGCCCTTTCACCCCAGCCCGTAGAATGGAAAAGGTCATCAACTTTTTTTCTTTTGGGAGTTTAATCCTCAAGCAACAAAGGCATTTTAAAGAAAAAAAACCCAATGCACAACACTAAAAAAAATTTTTAAATAAAAAATTTTGGGGGGTTTTTACATTTCAGCATCCTTTTTTTTTAAAACTAACGTGGCCCCGGCTCAATGGATTATTACTTTTTGGGGTTTGGGAATTATCTAATTTGGGCTAAAATCTTAAAAGGGTTTAAAAAATTTGAAAAAAACCCTGCAGTATGTCATTAGTTTTAAAAATTTTTAAAAAATTTTAATTTTTTCCTAAAAAAATGGGCTTGGTAAAAAACATTGTGTTTTTAAAAAGGTTCCCCCCCCATGTCGTATTTGTTTTTTGTAATATATTGGTTTTTAAAAATATTAAATTGGGGTTTTGCCCTTTTGTTGGGTTTTTTTTTTTAATCAAATATGAAAAAAGGGTTTTATATCTTGATTTAAAATTTTTAAAAAACATTAAAAAATAAAAAACCCTTATTGATACTTTTTTAAAGAAATTATATTTTTATGTTTTTTTTTTCCCCCCCAGGGGCCTCCCCCTTAAAAAAATTTTCCCCAAAAATTTTTCTTGGCCTTTATCAAAAAAATTTTTTTCCCCCTAGCCGAGATTTTTTTTCCCCAAATTTTAGTGGAAAAGGCATAAAAAAAAAAAGAGTGAGTTAATGTTAACTTTGTATTGTTTTTTAAGGAAATTAACCCAATTTTTCACAAAACATATTTTCAATTCCCCTTTTAAAATTTTTAATCCTTTTTTATTCAGGATTAGTGCCCAGATAATGTCACACCAGTGTTTTACCACAAAAATTAATTAAAACCACTCAGATATTTTTTTTTCTTTTTTTAAAAAACCCAATTTTTTTTAATTTTTAAATTTTTTAAAAAAAATTTTTGGGAATAAAAGACTTTGTTTTTCCCAAATTTTTATTAAAAAATCTAGCAGGCGTTTTGGTAAACCATCATCAGTGCTATCTCAAGCAAGAAATGAACTTTAAAAGAAGATTAAAAAATTTTTTATAATATTTTAAGGGGAAAATTTTTAAAAAACTTATTTTTTGTGAATTTTTTAAATTTTAAATTTAATTTTATAAATTAAACATTAAATATAGTAAATCAATGTAAGTGATGAATTTAGTAACTTAGTATGGAAAGAATAAGCAAAGAAAAGAAAGTTCAAAAAACCCACTCGTGTCAAGCAGGGCCGCAGCAAAATGACCCCAAAAAAACATGTAGAGGGCTTCAATAAAATATCACATTATTATACAAATTAAAATAAAAGTCAAAACAAAAATTTTAAAATTTTCCTTATTAAAGGGTGAAATTTAAAAACTAACCATTTTTGGAAGACGAACATGTGATTATGTTGTTGGGAAACCCGTTGTCTGACGTATAAAAAAGGATAGACAACCATTTTAAAGGGTATAGAAAAAGGGTGTACTACTCCGGGTTTGAAGTTGGTAGTTAAAAATTTAAATCTATTATGTTTAAAAGTTGAAACAAATAAATTTTTAAAAAATATTATTTGTTATAAATTTAATATAATTAAGAAAAAAAATAAGAAAGTGAAAAGAAAAGGAAATGGAAAATTTTTTAAAAAAAATTTAAAAAAAAAAAAAAAAATTGAAAAAAAAAAAGAAAAATAAAATTTTTTGGGCCCGACATTCTCCGACATTCCCCGGGGGCTGCCAAAGAAGCTCGAGGTTGGAAAATTGTAAAAGGGAAAAGTTAGTGGAGTTAGAAAGAAGCGGGTTTTATTGTTTTTAGGGGTTATTATGGTTTAAGGGGAATAGCGGAGAAGAAGGGGAGGTTCTTTGAGACCCCCAGGAATGGAGGCAGGGGTGCAGGACAAATGAAAATCCTTTTAAAAATTAACTGTTATGTTTGGGGCAAAAAATTTTTTTTTAATTGAATGGGTTTTGAATTGTTGAAAGGAATATGAAAATCATGTAACATACAAAAAAAAAGGAGGTTGGATCACCCAAAGGGGCCAAAGGTAAATTTGGGGATTTTATTGAAAATGTTTTGTTGGCTCAATTTGCTGCGGCTCCCGCTTGACGAGGTAGGGTTTTTAACTTTTCTTTTCTTTTGCTTATTCTTTTCCTACTAAGTCTACTAAATTCATCACTTCACATTGATTTACTATATTTAATGTTTTTTTTCACTAAAATTAAATTTAAAATTTAAAAAAACTTTACAAAATATTTTTTTTAAAATTACCCTTAACATATTATAAAAAAATTTTTCAATCTTTCTTTTAAAGTTCTTTCTTGCTTGTAGATAGCACTGATAGGTTTAAAAAGAAAGCGCCTGCTAGGTTTTTTTTAAAAAAAATTTGCACGAAATAAAAGTCTCTTCATTCCCTAAATTTTAAAATAACACATACAAGTTTTAAATATAATTTAGTTTTGTAAATAAATCTGTATTAACATTTTTTTTAAAAATAAAAATAATATTTACCAAAAAAAAAAGGAAAATCTTACTTTTTTTTCTGCAATATAAGGGTATTATCTGTAAGTAAAAAAATAACTAGTTTTTTAAAAATAACAAATTTATTTTTTGGGAAAAAAAATAAATTTAGGATTAATAGATTAGTTTATATATTTATGGAGTAATACAAAAAATAATAAGATATTTTTGTCAATCAATATTAGGTTAAAAAATGTAATATTACCTTCAGAAATTAATAGTCTGCTATATTTTTTTAAACATTCAGAAATTAAAGATAACGATTTAGCACTATATTTAAATTTTTACATTTGTCTATACACTTTTTAAAATATGTTTTTTTAAAATATGTTTTATATTTTTACCGTCATTGCTTTTTCTTAAATCCGTGTGCCAGCTTCTACGAAAGGATGCCTTGCTAAAGATTCACGTCTCGCCAATGAAAATTTGAGTAAAACCTTCGGAATTCTGATTTACTCCCTTAAATTGATTCTTTTTTAAACAGTATCTGGCAAGTCCGTTAAATATTTTCTATTATTTAATTTTTTTCACTTACAGCCTATACTTTGAATTTATCTTTTTGTGGAGTCGATGAAAAACTCAAAAAATTTAACTTTTGTCTCATTGTTGCCAATGTTACATATTTTTTTTTGTCTTTAAACCCCCAAACGTGGGTGGAAAAAAGTATTACATAACTCCCCACCAAAAATCTTATTAGGAGCTTGATTTCAAGTATTTTAAATTTATATGGAAATCGAAGATATACAAATTGTGGAGTAAAATTTAAAATTTAGTAATCAATTTATTAAATTAAAATCAAATGTAGGTACAAAAGATATAAGTGGCCTATATATTTTTTTCTTTGGGGGGGATCGGTGCCAGCAGTTAAGAAAAATATACAGGGTGTCCGGAAATAACGTTCGAATAATTCTAGGGGTGATTCAATATGTTAAATTATAAAGAAAAGTTCATATTAACGTAAGTAAAGGTCGCTATGGCGATTCAAAGATGGCACCGGCATATGGGTTTTATTTTATATTTCTGGAACAGTTTGAGATTGTCATCTGAGTTTTGGCATATAAATTACTTTTAACAATGGTATAGTCTGTCTCAGAGTATACCGTGTTAGCTCTTACCTTCATTTATGGATTATAACTGCAGACAGCAATAAAACTGCGGATCGGTAGGTATTAAGAGACCGAAAATTAGGGACGGACTTTAATAATATACAGATTTATAATTTATTGTTTATTTAGGTAAATATAACCCAAAAATACATTATTTTAAACATATGCAAAGTTTTAATAAATTTATAACTGCATTATCTATACGTAATTACATTTTTAATCTAAATATCTAAATCTAATTGTGTTTCACTATCAGAGTCATTATTAAGGATACAATAGGATTTATTTTATGTTGTTTTGGATAGAAATGTAAGAGTCCTCAATTTTTATAATGTGCTGTAGTGAATTTTTCCAGCTCTCATCTTTTTAATTACATTTTTTTTTTAAACCCTTAAAGGGGAAATTTTTTTTGTCTGAATTTTTTATTTTATTTTAACAAATTATATTCATGGATTTCAGTTTTTGAACTCA
The DNA here is from genome assembly GCA_019359885.1 of Listronotus oregonensis. Taxonomy (NCBI): domain Eukaryota; kingdom Metazoa; phylum Arthropoda; class Insecta; order Coleoptera; family Curculionidae; genus Listronotus; species Listronotus oregonensis. Next base: position 14,383 of record JAHBCN010015873.1, read on the forward strand.
ATGAAGCTGGTGCTTTGTGTAGCAGACGGCTGGTTATCCATGACAAAAACACCGTTGTTTGGAATATTTTTTTAAAAATAATTTTTTAAAACCAGTTTTTAAAAAAAAATTTTCTGCCGTATCCTCATGATAATGTTCCATAATAAATTATGGATCTGTTTTTAACCTTTTCTTTTAATTTCTTGAAGGTAATTAAATTCCAAGTGCGTAATCTGTGCGATTCCATTACTACTTGTCTTTTGTCTATTTTGCGGTATTTAAATCCCATTTTTTCAAACAACTCTATGGAGGATGGCACGGCTAATATTTATATTGGTTTTGTCTTCGTCTAGCTTCCAGTTTATCCCAAAGGGAAGAATAACTCCGCTTTTTTCCCAAAGACCATATATTTTCCTTCTTATTAGGTCCTGATACTATTGTCTATACGGTGAGATTGAAAATCACTTCGTTTTTTTTGTTCAATTCTTTACTAATAATAATATCCCCTTTTCGATGATATTGGAGTTTTTGTAAGTAGACAGGTTTTTTTAAGCTTTTTGTTTAATTAGACCTCTACTGATTAAAGTTTCATACACATTTTTTACAACCTGTTTTGCATCTAATGACATGATTTCGACGCGACATAGTTATATTCTCGTAAACCAACTTTCGAAACGCACAGTTAAAACGGTTTTAACACTACCACTAAAATATTAGCCAAAATATTTATATGCCCAATGGTAATACTCAAGAAATACCTGGCCACCCCCGCCTTATGAACAAATGGGTTTACCCAATAACAATAGGTAATAAAATCGTTAAAGGTTTACTGGGGTATGGTCCGTCAAAAGCCACAACGATATACTTTGAGACAGACTATGGGAGGCCTCGTTTTAATTTATTCATTTTTATTAAACATCTATTTTTGCAGTTTTCTTTAGAAATTTTGATTCCTGTTCCTTTTCAAAGAAAATAGTGCATGGTCGCCCAAACAAAGAATATTTCGGCATTTTTTGACAGGCAAGAACAATATTTTTTTTAAAATTACAGTGTTATTAACAAAATTATAATCAAATAAACATTATTTTGAAACCTTATGTTAAATTCGTTTACCGCAGCAATATAGCGTTTAATAAAAATGTGAACAAATTAAATCGAGGCCTTCCTTTTCGATCGACCCCTGATTAAAATAATTTAGTAAAAACATAAAAAGTACCTACTTTTAAAGGCAATTCATATGCCAAAAACTCAGACGACCAACTGAAACGGTTCCAGAGATATAAAATATTCGGTGCCATCTTTGAATCCCCATAGCAACCTTATTAAAATATGCTTTTTGCTTCTTTAGACTTGACGAACTAGCATTACATTATGGTCACCGAGTACTAAGGCTTCCACCTTATCATTGCCAGTTTAATCCCTTATAAATGGTATGATCGGAGTGCAAGAGGTACTATGATTCAAGAATATGTTCAGTCAATCAGTTACTGCCAATGCGGTTTTAAGCTTATGGAATGAAGCGCTTGAAAAAGTAATGTTTTTAAATTAACCATATTGCCTTTCCTTTAATTTTTTTTATTTTTTCCTATAGGTAACCCCTGACAAATGGTTACATGCTGCCTCCATACGAATAATCTTCGTCAAGCAGCCTGGGAAAGAGATCGCTATTTGGACTTTTCAGATATTCTTCCTGTTATTATAAATGTAAACGACTCAGATTCATCAGAATTTAGTAGCGATGATGAAAGTTCTTGATTTTTGTTCATGTTGTAATAAATCCGTTTATTATCTTTTTTCTTCCATAATTATTTGTATTATTTATTGCTTTGTAAATAAGCCAAACGTATGGTTTTGCAGTTGCTTACTGTATTTATGAAAAACACCAAACACATATTAAATTATAATACGATATTTCACGGAATAACGAAAAATTGAGAAAAGGAAATACATTTTTGTATAAACAAAATGTTTAAAACCACTTTGTACGCGTTTAATTATTTTGGATATTTTTGGTCTCTCCAAAATAAACTTCATGGGCCTAATTGCACCATTTTATGAATAAACTTAACTTTGTTAAGTCGACTTACAAGTAAAGCCAAGCTTGACTTTTGTTCGGGTTGCAGCTTAGTTAAACTTAGTAAGTGATAATGCTGGCACCACCGCATATTATAAGTTACGGCTATGGTATTTTCTGCTTCTTTAGTGTTCAAAAATCCAGTTAAACCATATCTAACATCCATAAAAATAATCTGATTAAGGAAATTAAAAAAAAAAAGAACGTAAACTAACAAATAAAATTACCAACAAAGGGAGAACATGCAAAAAGAAAACGTTTGTTGCTAGCAAGGTACAAGATAGCACGGTACAAGAATATTATAAAAAATAAACCAATTTATAGACCGTCATTTTTTTAGCCCGAAAATCGGAAGAGTTTAACATAACTGCAAATCGTTATGTACGTGCTATATCCAGGTATTAACTGCAAATTGTTATATATGTATTATATTCCAGGTATTTCTTTCTGGATTCTATAAGGCTTAACACCGTTGGCTTTAAAAAATAAAATCTATCTAAAAATGTTGTATTCTGATAATTACTTGTTCCATTATGTCTACTTAAACACCCATTTTCTAATTTTTTCGATGGTCTTTCATCATGAGAAACACAAAAAAATCAACAAAATTGAGACGAGAATAACGTTAAGTCTAGATATTTTTAGGCTGAGATAAAGCAAATCTTGAATCCGCCGATAACGCTGGTTCAATCGAATTTTTAATTTAAGCTTAGCTTTACCTTAAGAAAATTAAACATTTTATTGGTGCAATCGGACATGATAAATTAAAAATTTTATTAGAAAACAATTCTGAACGTGCTCTAAAGAGCGCTTTAAAACGTACTTGCATCAATATTGTCTAACTTTAATTAAAAATGTGAACAGCATTGAATTTATATGAATTAGCTACGACAACCGTTTTTTCCAAGTCATGACGTCATTGATGACGTAAGTTCAAGCCCTAGTGAAACGTTCTTTAGAATCACCCCTACAATTGTTTGAACAGTATTTTCGGACACCCTGTATATTAACAATATTTAAAACAGTCTTTGTGACAGAGTAAAAGAATAATTACTGTAGAGTAAAAGAAAAAAATACTAGAAACGTTTTTAAAGTTTGTATTGTATCCACTAGAAAACAGAATAAGCAATCGAAAAAAGGAAAAATCGGTGATTGACTAAGAAATAAGCACAAAAACAAAAGATTAGAAAACGACACAACTTATTTAAGTTGACAATTGTCAGTTTAAATTTAATTTTTATATACCTGTTTTAATAATTATTTAAATATTATAATTTTTACTTTCCCAAATATTTTTTTAAATTTTAAAATTAGTCGTGTTAGAAACAAATTTATTTTAAGGCCTTTCATGAATTTTAATAAAGCCCTTACAGTGAGGTGTACTTCCGCAAATATTGACTTTACTTTTTGTCTTCGTCACCCTAAAATGTCTTCAATCCTTCAACTTCTGTCGCGCCCTTCGACATCCACTCGAAACAACCATTTAAATTAATATTTGCCGAACTAATTCTCGTTCAACACTCTTGACAAAACTTAAATTACGTTTTGTAGCCTCATTGAGGTTTAGGAAAACATCCCTCAATACTATTACATAACTCTCGTCCTAAACCTTAATAGGCGCTTGATTTCGAGCATTCTGGGGGGCGGGGAGGGGCTTTAATTAAACCTGTATACGAGCGGAGTTAATAAATTTGATTAAACAATTTATGTGGCGGAACAAGTTTGGCATACCAAATAAAAATTACCAGCGCTACAAGTGGAGTTGTGTTTTGCGTACATTTCTGGCAATATTAAATATGTAGGTTGGGTCTTAACAATTGTTTTTTAATTAAGAATATCTAAAGTTTTTATGTAGAATTTGGCATACTTTTAAAGGTATTATTTAAAGAAATAAAAAATGTGGTTTATAAAAAAGGTTTAGGATATTTTATAGTTTTAAGTTTTAAGATATTATATTTCGGAAAACAACTGACGATCAGAAAATTTAAAAAAAATCGATTTTTTTTTGATAAACCCTGTATATTATTAAAAATATAAAATTTTTGCGGTTGCCCCTTTTTAAAAATATATGTCTATGTGTGGCAGTTTTGTAACAATTAGACTTTAAATTTTCTTTTTATATGCCATGGAGCCCTCTCATTAGGTCTTGTAAGCCATAAAAGCCAAATAGATATTTTGTGTTGGTTCCCGCTTGGCTAAGTATGGTGACAGAAAACAAAATAAATTAATTGACGTATTTTGCACTTACAGTCCATTACATACAGTAAAGCGCAGAGCACTGCGAACATAGGACGATCCTAGACGATTTTGGATATACCTAAAAGCGCCGCACGCATTATCGATCAATAATTTTCGAACAATTCAATACGTTTATTTCTAAAATAGTTCTTTAGTATCGAACGCTCGACAGCAATAGTTGTAGTATGTCGATTAATTTGCGACCAAAAAGTTTTTTTTAATAATAGTTATTAATAATGGATGTTTACGAACTGGAAGACAAAATTCAAATTATTGAACGGAATCACCGTGGAAATCCTGTTAGAGGAATTGGGGAATTATTTAGTAATTTTTTTCTAACCAGGCCGACTCCCACGATTTCTACTATTTACCGAGTCATTAAAAACTTTCTGACATTTGGTTGTTTAACTCCAAGAAAACATAAACATGATAGTGCCTCAGAAAAAAACAACAAAAGGGAAATGAAAGAAATTATGGTAGTGGCAAGTGTTATTAAAAATCCTACAGTTTCCATTAATACAATTGCAGGACAGGTTTTTTTTTGAGCAGAAGATCAGTGGAAAGAGTGCTAAAAAAATTGTTACCGATCCCACCAAAGTAAGAAAAACCAATGAAATTTTCCCTGATGATCATTTTAGACGAAGGCAATTTTTGAAACTGTAATGGAAATGAAAAATAGCAATGAAAATTTTTATAGAAAACATTGTTTTTTACTGATAAATCGACATTTTCACTGCATGTTCTCACCCAACGATTTTTTCTCTGAGGTCACGTAAAATCATAAATTTATGGTTTCCAGGAAGGCAGGGCTAATAATCTACAAGAATTGCAATTACAAATTGGGAATTGGGAATTTAGGATTATTACCCTTAACATTCAACAAATGTCAGAAGGCGTTTTTATGACAATCTTGGTTATTGTTTGGCTCAAGAAGGTAGTTTATTTGATCATTTTTGATAACTTGAAAAATTTTTCTTTTTTTATTCTATGAATGCATTAAATTATTTTCTTAAATATATCTTCTACGTTCTATTATTTATATGAGAAAATTATTTTATTTTATTAGGAAAAACTGTTTGATTTTTAAAGCAGCAAACGTTGCGGTCTCGTAAGCAACTAATTTTAAAAATTTATGACTGATAAGAAATCAGATCGAAGTCGGTTGACGCTAGCTAGCTCCTGCTACTTGCCTATAAACACTGCATCCTCTTACTGAAAATAAAAACGTAGTAAACAACTAAACTGGACAGATAATTCTTCCGAATTTATCACCGCACTCCCCACCAGTCCTAACCAAAAATACGCTACGTGAGAAAACGAGACGGAAGTTGAGATGCAAGCCACAAAATTATTATTGGTATTTTAGAATTGGGTACATCCAAAATTGTCCAGGAGCCTCCTATGTTCGCAGTACGGTGCGCTTTACTGTATAGTCCGACAAAACCCCAAATCTGAAGATCAGGTCGGATCGTCACAATTTTTTTAACTAAAGACGTTTTGTTTGAAAACAAAAACAAAAAGTAAGGCGAAAATGTTTTTTTACTTTTTACACTTTCTTCTTGATTAATAAAATTTATGCATTTAAAATCTACAATCCTATTTACACGGATTGTTTGTAAACAAAAGAGCGAA
>JAHBCN010015874.1:0-20391 GCA_019359885.1 Listronotus oregonensis
TTTTTTTGTTTAAATATGCCATATTTTTAGGCTTTTACTTGGCATATATTTTATTGCTATTTGAAAACATTAAGCTATAAAAACACATATATTTAAAAGCGAATCGTGTGGTACACGATTCGTTTTTAAATAGATTGTGCAATATTTTAATATTAAAAATATTTTTATTTAAAGTAGAAACATTTTTAAAACCTTTTAAGATAAATTTGGTTAATTTGTTATTATTTATTTATTAGATGGTTTTGTGCTAAGATATATTGTGACGTCACACTAGATTACCACTATTTTTCGAATCGATACACTAATCGCTGATTTTGGAAACATTACTTCCAAGTAACTTTCTTCATCTACGGATATTTGAAACGTTTGATACTTATGCGTCAAAGATAGTTCTTTTTATGTTAATTAAAAGAAATATTAAGACATCTTATTTTTTTACAAATATTTTTTTAAATAAAATATTACAGAACTCAACGCAAAACAAAATATTTTAACCTTAAATTTTTACAGCCGACAGAAATCCATATAATATCCATCGTGGTTTAAAGCCGATGGCTTCGACCCGTCCGCTAAATAAAACAACGACACATTTCAGTTTTTGTTTGACCTCCGACCAGTAAAGTCACGCGATAAAGACCTACTAGCTTTTTCCAGAAAGGGCGGTTGGCGGCACCGTATCAACTGATTTTTCAACCCTCGGGGATCAACAAGAGACTCACGACCAATTCCTAGGGTCCTTCTTCTGTGGCTAAGGGCTGTGAGGCAAAAATTTTCAAAACTGATGTTTTTTTTCCGTTTTCGTTTTGTACGGAGTGTTTTCCAAATGGCGGAAGACAAATGCGAATAAAGCGGAAGCATCGGTACTAACAGAAAGCGGTTATGCGCAATACAACGAGGGTTGTTTAATCCCCAACTAAACAATCCAACGACATATTTTTCTATAGTGCTTTTCTATCCATAAATTTAGAAAGGGCTTGATGGAACAGCAATTAGTGCGGACTGTTCATTGGTGAATAAAAGAACAGGCTTTTACTGTTGGTCGCTTCATTAAGTAATCTTTTTTTTCCTGTGGTTTTGCTGGCCTAAGGTTAAGCCAGCAGAACCATATTGATATCTTCAAACAACAAAACATTTCTGCAACAAAATGCATGCCACATTTTTAGGCTCTGCAACGACCGTATTTTATTTTTTTGCTTTTTTTTCCAAAAAAATCAGAGTTGGACATACCACACTCTAATTTTTTGAAAAAAAAATACTTAGTGTTTTTTGATGTCCTAAATACGCCATCATATGCTCTTAGGCTTCTTAGTAAACTTAGTTTCATTAATGTTAATCGCTTAATTTGTCAAATATTAATATTTTCTTTAAACTTTGTGGTTTTGCTAGCTTAAGGATAAACCACCAGAACCATATCATATATCCGAATAACAAAGCATTTGCAAAACAAAATGCTTGCCATATTTTTAGGCTCTTTAATCATTGTATTTTAATTTTTTTTGCCCTTTGGTTTTTCAAGGAGACCATAATTGGCCCTATCACACCCCAATTAAAAAAAATACCTTGTCTTTTTTGATGTATGCCATCATTTTAGTCTGCTAAGTTTGCTTAGTTTCATTATTGTTAATCTCTTAGTTTAGTAAATATTAATTATTTAAACTATGTGGTTCCGCCAGCTACGTTAAGACAGCAGAACCACATAAATATATCCGAATAGCAAAACATTTGTAAAACAAAATGAACGCCATATTTTTAGGTTCTGCAACAACCGTATTTTAATTTTTTTGGCCCTTTATTTTTTAAAGAAAATCATATTTTTGGCTATATCAAAAAATTGAGGTGCCAATTTTTTAAATTACGTTGTGTTTTTTTTTATGTTTAAAGTACTCCATCATTTTAGCATTTGTAGGTTTTTTAGTAAAACCAGTTTCAGTAATGTTTTTTAACTTTGTGTTTGGCTAGCTTAAGGTTTCCAGTCTCTGCAACCGCACCTTATTTCAAATTTTTGCTCTTCGATTTTTCAAGAAAATCAAAGTTGGCCACACCACACCCCAATTTTTTGAAAAAAGTTTACCTTGTCTTTATTAATGTTTTAAGTAAAAGAAACTAAAATATTGGTTAGTCTTTTCTAGGTTCTTTAAAATGCCTAGTTTTATTAATGTTTAGATATCTTAATTTAGCAAGTAAGTATTTATTTTTTTAACTTTGTGGTTCTTAAGTCAGCAGAACCAAATCAATATCCTGAAATTACAAAACATTTCTATAACAATACCACACCCAAATTTTTTGAAAAAAAAAATGTGTTAAATGTTTTAAGTACGCCATTATTTTAGGCTCTTTTTAGGCACCTTAGTATGCCTAGTTTTATTAATGGTAATCGCTTAATATAGCAAATATTATCCTTTTAACTTTGTACTTCTGCTAGCTCAAGGTGGCCAGCAGCCACATCAGTATCTCCGAATAACAGATCCCTTCTATAACTATAAATGCATGCCATATTTTTAGGTTCTGCAATTACCTCTGCATGTTGCACTTTGGTGTATGGTCTGGCCAACAATGATTTTTCTGAAAAAAAGAGCCAAAAAGAATAATAAAATATGGTGGTTGTAGAGCCTAAAAATATGGCATGCATTTTGTCCTACAAATGTTTTGTTATTCGAAGATGTTTATGTGGTTTTGCTGTCTTAACCTTCTTAAGAAAAAAATGTATGTAGTTTAAAACATGTCAAAATTAAAACAAAGGAATCAGAAGTAAAAACTGAAATCGAAAATTTTGACTTTTTCGCTGATATTTTAAGAACTATTTTTTTAAGAAAACATTTCACACAGTCAAAATTAGCAATAAATCTTCAACAGCATTCCCCAGTTAAACATTTTCCTATCTTGTATACTAAACGAGATAGCAATACATGTAGACCAAATTTGGGACACACTGTATACTGTAAAAGTAAAATGCTGATATGCAGAACCATTGTTGTAAAAAAAAACAAATATTATTTACATTAAAACAATAACATTTATTTACTTAACATTATGCGCTTATTAAACAAAAAATGTTTTAGAAGTGATACATTTTTAAAGAATTTTAAATAAGCATCGCGCTCACCCTTATTAATTTAATCCGCGGCATGGACATTGTGCATACTATATGCATGGAAGGTGTTAGCTTTTATGAATATTTTAAACGAAAAACGTCATTTTGATGAAATAGTGTGATTAAATTTGGCAAAAATCTTTATTATTGTAAAAAATGTTTTTGACAAGTTGTATAAGTCATGGGTATGCAAACGGTAGTCAAAATTCTATATAAAAAACTGAAACAGTCAAGTTTATTATTCATTAATTATGCCACGATTTATATTTATAATACATGCAAATAATATGGAAACTTGCAAAAAAAATGTCTTGTCAGATTAACATAAGAATATTCAGTAGTGTTGCCGATGGGGGTCCATGGGTCTTAGGCCAAGTTAATTTTAAACAATACCTGTAATGATTATTAAAACATTATTGTTTAAGCAACGTAGGGAGGACGATTACTAAATTACCTAATACGGGCGCCAAAGGGGGTTTCGTGGCCGATTGAGGTCCTTCTAAGCAAATAGGTCTTTATTTTTGAGCTGCTGAATCCGAATATTCTGGTTGCTTTTCACTAAAAGTGGTCGAAAAATTTTTATTGACTTTTTTATTGTTTAAAACAGTAGAGCGCGCAAACCAAACTAGAAAAAAGAAGGTTTTTAGAAGGAGTTTCATTTCTTACGAAAAAACACAAGCCGATAAAAATATAAAATCTATTGATCAGATAATATTTTAATTATTAAAAAAAGTTCAAAAAAACGCAAAATAGCGAGTTTTCCGAGCTTGTCCGCTCATACTTCGGCTGAATAAAGGTAAATAGCTTTACAGTTGGATCAGTATTTTATAAGAATGAAAATCTGGTTCTCTTTGAAAAGAAAAAAACAACATTAAAGGTAGCTAAAAAGCTTTGGTTTGGTTTTTATAATGTGCGGCTTCCGGCATACATAGTCTAAGGATATCCTAATAAAGTCCTCTCACTCTTTAAATATCGCAAAAATACCGCCGTTGACTTTAAAATCAACCAGCCACCGTGCAACAGACAAATAGGTGCTCCTACCACATACGTTCAATGTGAATAGTCTAACTCCCGGTTGATTATATTTTTATACGGGGGGAGGTTCTATTAGGAATAGGTAATAATATGAGTGATATTATTAATGTTTGTATTACGTATTTATTTTTTATAAGCCATAAATGAAAAATAAATTACTTTGGTAACAAAGAAAATAAAAGACGATATATATATATACATATTGTTTAATATCTTAAGTTTTTAGCACTCTTTATTACGAGATTGGCTTTGATTTTAAATTAATAGCAATAGATAAATTTTACCGCCTACTTACAAAATTATGTTTTCTGTTATAGGTTTAAAGAAATAACATAAAAATTAAGTTAAAACAAATGCATGCATACATACCTCCCTATATCCTTATGACATTAAAAAACTCATTTTAATTTACAAAACCTACGTTCACGACTAGCTACAGTGATGCCTACTGTCAAAAATATCCTCAGCATTATAGCAATATTAGGAATGAAAGTACCCGAACTATACTGTTGTACAAATTGGAGAAGTTCAACCGGCCCCTTAGTCAAAATATCAGCTTCTTGAAAATTTCATTTTTTTTTAATTTTTTTGTTAAAGACACATGTTAACATTATAGTCCACAGTACAGGCCTCCCCCCTGGCAAGTTGATTACCACATACTTTATAATTCGTGAGGAACTATGTTTCGACGAGTCTACCACACTTTTCCTCTGCGACTTTTCTTGATTCCTCCGCTTTTCCGCTCGAAATAGCCCTATATTTCGCGCGATTTTCCAAGGTTCTGAAAAGTCCCGACCACAACTTTTTTTTTAGCTTAAGTTACTGGAAATTTTGTTAAAAATGTGAATTTAAACTTATCCGACAAAAATTTGTCCGACTTTTTCATGTCTACCTCTCGAAACATGCCCAAATGACAGGGTAATAAAAACCGACCACCACATAGGTAATTTTTGGTAAAATGAATTGTAAATTATTTATAAAATAATATCCTATGGTTGTCCGACAAATTTCAATGTGCATTTTTTCAGTCCGACAGCTGGTAATTGAAATTTTGACGGGGTATCGTTTACCACATGTCGGACAAAAATAACACAGGAATGAAAAGTATTTTTTAAAGGAAAAAAATATATTGTCCGACAAAAATATATCCGCAAATCTTTATTCCGACAAAAAACAGACAAAAAAATTTCGTAAAACTTTTGTACATAAATTTATAATTGCCAATAAAGGATTTTATTTTTATGAAATAAAATTTCATGTAAATATATATATATATATATATATATATATATATATATATATATATATATATATATATATATATATATATATATATATATATATATATATATATATATATATTATTATTTGTAATTTTTTAATTATATATATATATATATATATATATATATATATATATATATATATATATATATATATATTATAATTAATGTGATATATATATAATTTGCTAATGTGGTCATTTATTTCTGCATTTGAAGTTATGGCTTGAGCTAAAATCATGAAATTTGGCACAGTGGTAGTCTTTAGCAGTGGCTAGAACCTAACGAAGCCCGTTTTTTGAATTTCGCCCCCGGGACAAAAATAGGAGCAAAAAAGTGTTTTTTTACCGTTAGCCGTACGGGAGGCGTCTTACGGAGAGAGAGGTTACTGGCGGAGACAGGCTTTTCATCTAGTAAATATATAAAATAAAAATTTTGCGGTTTAAAAGAGCGTTTTTTAATATGCATTTTATCATTGCTAATGTTTTACCGTTTAAAAAAAAAATGTTAAATTTTAAAGTTGTGTTTAAGTACGTTGCAACACACATGAATTTTGTAATTCCTTAAAAACTTAAAAATCTTTGGTAATGTTACAAATATGCTTGAATTTGAACAAAATTATGCGAAATTAATTTGATTTAAAATAAATTATGCGAGTGTTTAACGTAAATATTTAAGGTAAATTTCGGAGCAGTGTTTAAATATTTTAAATTTTGTATATTAAATTTCATTAGGGGCCATCCATAAAACCTTAAAAGTATATAGAAAGAGTAAGAGAAATATAGATTTTTACACGTGATGTCACAAAGCTGATAACCCTCCCATACTCCTTGTCACACAATGTCACAATCCTCTACACCCCTCCCCCCTTAAAATGTGACGTAATTTAACGGATGGCCCCTTACAACGTATTTAATAATTTTTTAATAATATGCGGACACTAAATTGTCGGACAGGTGTATCACTATTTTCTAAAATAAATTTAAAAGAAAAAAAGTGAAAATTAGGTTTGTGCTCAACGATTTTTTATACCCCGTCAAAATTCCTATTTCCAGCTGTCGGACTGAAAAAATGCGGCTTGAAATTTGTGGGACAAACATAAAATGGTATTTTATAAATTATTTACAATTGGTATGTGGTGATCGGTTTTCAATACCCTGTCATTTGGGTATGTTTCGAGCGGTAGACATGAAAAAGTCGGACAAATTTAAATTCACATTTTCAACAAAATTTCCAGTAACTTTAGCTAAAAAAAAAGTTGTGGTCGTGACTTTTTAGAAGCTTGGGAAATCGCCATAATATAGGGCTTTTTTGAGCGGAAAAGCGAAGGAATCGAGAAAAGTCGCAGAGGAAAAGTGTGGTAGACTCGTCCATACGAAGTTCCTCACGAATTATAAAGTATGTGGTAATCAACTTGCCAGGGGGGGCCTGTACTGTGGACTATTAATTTTGCTGACTTAAATTAAATTCAAGAAATTTGACAATTCCATTCCGCTTTTTTTCAACTTACTGTTTTGAATGTTGCACTTTACTCTCATAATCTGATCAAAAATTAAGGTAAAGTGATAAAATTTATAATAAATTTTAATATTTTTTTACTTTGCAAAACCCGCATTTTTTTCAGTAAAATTACTATTCCATCCCACCAGAAACAGTTATTTAAAATAAGGTTACCATCCAAAAATCTCGGCCTCTTAAAGTACCGTTCATAATTTTTTTCTACTCTTTTTTGACTTGAAGTTTTTTACTGATTGGTCTGTATTAACGTCTTTCTTCATTAATGCAGTCAGTAAAAAACTTCCCAAATCAAAAAAAAAAAAATAAAACAAAACTTTGGTGTCAAAACTTGATCTAATTTTAGATTCACTACTTTAAGAGGCCGAGATTTTAAATAGAAACTTGGCTCTTATTTTACTAAAGTGTTTTTGGTTGGATCTTCTCTTTTCTTCTAAGTTTAATGAATTGAAAAATTTGGAGGCGGGGTTTCATGCCTGTTGTTTTTCTCAGCACACCTTGCTCTGTAGGTAGACCTTACCATTAGGCTGAATAAAAAGTATAAAAATTGATAATTTTAATGTTCCTTAGATCGCGCCTGGTTTGGAGTCTAATAGGTAAATGTAGTAATTTTCTTTGTTTGGTAAATAAAACCTGCCTGCATTTTAAATTAAAAGACAATTTAAACTCAGAAAGTACTGAGCCGGGTTCGGTGGAATATCGGTTTAAAACATAAAAACATAAATTTAAAACATAAAAATGACGTTTTTTAGGTTAAAAACATGAAAACATAAGTTTTAAACCGATATCCGACCGTTAAACCCGGCTTAATCGTCGCAACCTCTACTCCCCCCGGGCTCTGTTTCGGAGCTTTTCAAGTAAAAAATGAGCAGTTTTTAGAAACTTTTCTTTACTTGTGTCATAAAACTTAAGTTTCTACTTCCTCGGCAAATCCCTTATAATTTTGATAAGTCAGCGAGTCATTCAATAGTAAAAATCGTCGATTTTTAAAATCAAATATCTCAGAGATCACTTAACATAATTTTCCCAATTTCTTTTACAGGTAATAAGAATACGTATATGAATTTATATACCAAATTTAATACCTTTATATGGAAAAAGACCGAAGTCATTACAGGAGAAAAATAGGCCAAATATTTCGTCTAAAATACACAGTTTCATGAAGTACGCCAAAACCTGGCCTAACCAGAACTAACCACAACATCTACTTTTATATATAAATATTAAAAATGTTAAATTCGTTTTTTAAAGGATGTGATAGATATCCAGTATACTACAACTAAACTGATTATACTTTATTTACTTAAAGACCTTTTCAACTAGCCATTGTCTCTATTCACATAAAATAACAGACACTAAGGGCACAATTGCACTTGTTAACTACGTAGTTAATTAACAAAAAACATGCATTTTTAAAACTAAAAAGAAGTAAGGAAACTTTAGAAAAAAACAGTAAGTTGTTATTTTTGCTTCGTCTGTTACGGTAATGTCAAAATTGTCAAATGTATAATTTTTTTTCGTGAACTCGCTAAGTGGGAAATTTTTAAAAAATTTATTAAAACCTAGTGCCCAAGTAGGGAAAATTTATAAACCCAAGGAGTAAATAAAATTTTTTCTATAGTACAAAACGGGATAACACTGTTAAGTGCAAACTTCCATAAGATAATCTTCTTGACAAAATGGTGATCCTTAATACAGTTCGATGGATTACATTGCTACAAATTTACAAAAAAACTTCCCCTAAATGCTACTTCAGTGATAAGAAATGACCCTTTTTTTTATCTTGGGACAGTCCACGAAGGCTGATGCCTAAGTACTAACGGACCGTGGGTGTCTTTAGTGTGGTAAGAGGGAGTTTGTTTACACGGGACTTAAATTTTTGGAGATTGGGTGGAGAAGGAAAAACTTCTGCGGGCAGCAGATTCCATAGTCTTGACACTCTAGGGATGAAGAAACGAAGAAAGCGGGAAGTTCGGGGCCTCTCTAACTGAACTGTAAAAGGATGCATAAAAGTTGCACTACGTGTTGCTCTGTTGGGAGCTGCCAGAGAAGGAATTATACTGGCCAATTCCTCTAAGCAGAAGCCGTGAAAATACCTATAGAGGAGCGACAGATCCCCCACAGCTCGACGGTGGGCAAGAAGAGGAAGCCTTACCGTGAGCGTTGGATCATTAATAAGACGAACGGCTCTTCTTTGAATGGAGTCCCGAATGCTAAGTGTTGAAGGGGACGCCATTCCCCAGACATGAGAACAATATTCTAAAGAGGGTCTGATTTGGGATACATACAGAGTGCACAGATTGGAAGAAGAGAAATATTTTCTGGCTCGGAAGAGGAATCCAATCTTTTTTGAAGATGCCGAAGCTATGGATGAAATGTGTTTGTGCCAGTTGAAGTTATTCTCAAAAGTAACGCCGACAAGATTAAACGACTCTTTGTTCTGCAGAACTTGGCCGCTCATATGTAAGGGATGAGCATTTGCAGACTTTTTTCGCGACAGCGAACATGACTGTGTTTTTGAGGCATTAAACTGAACAAGATTTTTGGCGCCCCAATCCAAGATAAGTTTTTTAACCGTCATTTTATTTTCACTTTTTTAAAAATGCGTTATAAACATATTATTTTTGCTAAATTTTATTTGTATGGTCTGCAACAATAAAATGTTATGTAAGGGTCATTTAAATTACCTTAACACATAACATACTGTTACTTAGCTATCATTATACATAAAATAGGTTAAAATAATTATCTCAATGTTACTTAAATGCGAATATTAATAAAATTGTTTGAATATTAAAAAAATTCTGTAACGGTTGCCTTTATGCCAATAATGGATTGCTGGCAACAAAAAGGTACACTTTATTTAATCAAAATTGGTAATACGCAATGTTTGTATGCTTGCCGACAATACGCCTTGCCTTTATATTACATTTATTGACAATTAAGTGTTTATTTAGGATTGACTTTTTAATGCATATAAGAGGCTGGCATAATATTACCAAAAATTGCCAAAGTTAATATGAAAAATGTACATTGCCAGCAAACCGTGATTTTCTGGGATTGTTAATATGACAAATATAAATGGTTACATGGTAGCAACCTTAAGAATTTTCTAGAATTATTCCAGTAAAACGTATTATAGAATAATTAAGTTAATTTTTCTGGGAAAAGTATAGAACATTAAGATATATACTTTATTACTAAAAGTATTGGTTTAGTTAAAGTCCTCCTGTTAACTTTCATATTTTAATTAACTTTAAAGTTTATATCCGGACTACTATGAAGTTGTTGGATTGTGCAGCAAAGATTAAGTAAAACTTCAGTTTCTGTTTGACCTTCGATCAGTGAAGTGCTCGCGATAAGAAAACTACATAGTTTTTTCCGGGAAGGCGGCTGAAGGCGCTGTATCAACAGCTTTTACCATCGGGGATCAAGGAGAAACTCAAGCCAAACGATGGAGTCCTTCTTCTGGGGCTAAGCGCTGTGAACGAAGATTCCTATACCTGTTCCTTTCTGAGGGCCCCACGCACGAGGAATTTTTCTAATGGCGGAAGATGGTTGCGCGCTCAGCAGGAAGGAGCAGTACTGACAGAAAGCGGTTATGCGTGATACCAGTAGCAGCTTCCTGGTCGGAACACCATTGTTTGTGCCTTGCATGGATAAAAAATTTAGTTAAAAAATTTAAGTTTTTGAAAAGTTCGGAATTTTTGGGGGCTAAAGAGCCCGACTATCCAGAAGTTCCACCTACAAAGCCTGGGAAAGCCACGTTGACAACAACGTGTGTCTGGAAAGGGGAGAGCTGGTTGAACGTTTACCGACGGAGGCCAAAAAAAGTGAAAGCAAAGCAAAGCAAGTAAAAGTTGTAAGCAGTGACAAGTGACAATGTTTAAAAAATAATATGGAATATGAACTGACCAATTAGTATAAAAACGATAGCCAAATAATTTATGAAATGTTACAATAGACTCAGAACGCTCTAATAAATGGCAATAATTTTTAGACAAGAAATAGTTGTCGGCCATAACAAGTTTAATATATCCTATAAATTGTTTCTTTTTAATTTAATAAAATAAAACTTTATATAATGGTAATTGACATAAATATGCATTGTTTGACCTATTCAATACCTTTATATCACTTCCAGCTTGACCGGGACAATGACTAGTACTTTCAAAGTTCAAATGGCTTCACCGGTAAATTTTTCCTTATTTTGATAGGATGCGACTTTCTGAATACAATGGAACCCATTATGTCACTTTTTAACACTTTTGCTCTAAAATAATTATTTTTTAAATCCCAATCTAGAGTGTCATCACTTAAGCTAGGGTAAAATACGGAAACTTTCGAAAATATGAATTTTTATTCTATTTTTAGTTCTGTCCTTTTTTTCCATATATGTTTAAAAAAGCTGTTGAATGGCAATATTTGGTAAAAAAATAATTTTTAATTAAAAAAAAAATAGGTTTCTTTTATAAACTTAAATGGAAACTTTTTTTACTTATACGTTTTAGTAAAACAAAAATAAATTTTTCACATATATAACAGCGCTTCACCCTACTGTTCAGTCCTCATAGCCCATACTTACCTAAGTCTTAAAGATAACCACTTGATTAAAAAATATTTGCGGCTTTGGATTATTATTCCTAAGAAAGAATATTAAAATATACCTTAAAAATGTGGTCGACAAACATGAATCGAAAAAAAAGTTTATTTTGCTTATAAGTAATAGTAGTAAGTAAATCATAATATAATAGGTACGTTTTGCAAAAAAAAAAATAATTAACGTACAGTTTGGCTTTATCTGTTTTTTTTTACCCCATAAACATCCTAAAATACTGTAAAAATTAATTTAATATCTTACTGTTTTTCGGAATACGAACATTATTGACTAGGGCTTAAGTTCCCCAGACTCGATAGGCTGGGGAACTTAAGGCCCCTGAAAAGAATATGAGATGCTTGATATTTGTGGTAAAAGGAACCTTCTTATTTTAAATAAACAATTAAAACAAATTTACCTTTAATCTAACTAAATCCCAAGCTAAAAATATTATATTTCTTTACATGCTATAGAGATAAAAAGTTGCTTTTATTTAGTTGTAAAACTTTTTAATATAAAATCTGTACCAAATCATTGTTATATAATAATATAGAGGTGAGAATTAATAATTACACATTTTGGACCCTAACCTAATGAAAAGGCCAAAACAAAAAAACCAAATATTTTTTTATTTAACAATATTGATTAGTAAAAACATTTAAAAAACAATTTTCTTAATAAGGATAGGCGTTTTGAAAATTGATCCAAACTTAAAAAACAAATTATTTCGTTCGATCAAAATCCAAACAAAACACAATTCCGTCAACTTTTTTACGATTTTAGACTTTGCTGTTTATTAGGTGCTGTTTTTCCCGCCAAAAGTATTGCAACAAACATATTTTATTGCGTTTGTGCAGGGGTTTTTTTGGGAGTTAATCCAAGTTTACATCTTAGAATTTTTAACGCCGGTTCAGAAAAGTATTTCTGGAAATGGGCAAAAAATTGCTATATCCAAAGATTTAGTTTTTAAGAGCTTTCCCGAATGGAGATAAACAAGCTGCTATTGCTCAAAGGATTCTGTTAATTCCCAGTAAAAGACATCATTCAGATACTATTCCCGTCAGGAAAGGCCAAGAAAAACAAATGTACACGTAGAAAGGTTGATAAAACGCATTTCAAAACGATCCGTGAAAGTCAGGTGTGTGTGTGTGTGTGTGTCCGGTAATTATACAGCATAATTTCATGATCGTGGGAAAGGCCAAAATAACCCTCTTTGTCATGGGAAAAAATTTTTCGAAAAGTGCGCCTAACGTACACAAGCCCTAAAAGGTATCTAGCGAATCACTTTTTGGCAAACTTTTAAACCGACTTATATAATTTAGTGGTTAGTTGTTTAGTAACACTTTATTTTGGTCATAAAGACTCATATTTCACATGCATATGTTAATTTACAAAAAAAAGTAGTTTTTTAATACTTTTATCCTTTCTTGTAAAAAAAGGTACTCTACATTTATTTCGAAAAGTCAAACCGTTTTCCAAAAATTAAATTTTGTGTGACAGGAACAGATTACCAGAATAAAATACCAGTCGTTTTTTTTTTTTAACAATGTAATATTGACAACAGTTTTCAAACGTCTATAAAAAATTAAGTCATGCGAATATGCTGACATGGGGCGTAATTTTGGACAAGCACTCGGCAATTGTGTCAAAGCTAGAAGAATATACTCTAAAACATTTTTCAATCGGCAATTCCGGGGCAGAACTACTTTTTAAGAGAGTTGATCGTAGCCTTAGAGAAACAGCAACAAACAATAAAAAGTTAACATCAAACGTTATAGTTAACCTTTTGCTATCACTTAGGGGAAATTTTACGCCACATCTTGAAGGAGAATACCTCTACCCAGTGTAAAAGCTATTGGCTTAGTTTCAAACGACAAAGTGGGTTGTTCATGAAACCTTAAAAAAACAACTGCTTCAACCGTATCCGTTTAAAAATTTCATGCCCTGTCGCCCGCTGATTATCCCGCAAGATGTAATTATCAAGTTGGTTTTTACCAATTTAAAACAAAATCCCCATTTTACTACAATTTTTTAAAATCAATAATTTTAAATATGTGCTACGACACAATTGCCGAGTGCTTGTCAGTAAGTTAGGTGCATGTCAGCATATTCGCTATAAAAATAAGCATCCATTATTTAATTTTTGTATAGACGTTTGAAAACTGTTGTCAATAATACATTGTTAAAAATAATAAAAACGACTGGTATTTTATTTGGGTAATCTGTTCCGTCCAACACAAAAACTTAATTTTTGCGAAAACAGCTTGATTTTTCGAAATAAATCTACTTAGGGTACCTTTTAAAACAAGAAACAATCAAAATATTGAAAAAATCACTTGCCAAGTATGTAAATAAACGTACATCAAACATTGCACCCAACAAGTGTGATGGTAAGTGCAATCCTGCATTCCCCGAAGATGTAAAATATCTACCATAGTGTAGTAATATCAGTTTTTATGACCAAAATAAAATATTTACTAAATTAGACAAATAGATTTAAAAGTTGGAGCCAAAAGTTATTGCTAGGTACCTCTCTATTTTATTAGGAGGTACTTTTCGACATTTTTTCTATGACAAAGTAGGGTTATTTTGTCCTTCACTACAAGATCTTAAATTTATGTGTATACAGTCATATATATATATATATATATATATATATATATATATATATATATATATATATATATATATATATATATATATATATATATATACAGGGTTATCCCAAAATTTAAATGTCCACCATTGGTAACTTTGTTATTAGTGAAAATACAAAGATGTTTAAATTAGCAAACTAGTGGCATTTTTAACGCTGGTAAAAGAATAGAAAAAAACAATTGAGAAACGTATTTTGAGTTTTTCAGTAAAATAACATTTTTTTTAAAAGGAAACCCTGTATATTATATTGTTTTCTGTTAAAACATCAAATTTTAAACAAAAAGTTTATTATGACTTTTCCGCTAGAGTCAAAAATAAAGTCAAATGACGATAAATATTTTTAATTATTTGCAGTATTAAAATATTAAGACGGCTATGAAAACAACATGGCCTTCGCGATTTGATCCGCATTAAGATAAGCGACAAATTGCTAAACTGACATACTCGCAACTAGTAGGCTTTGGAAAACAATGATAAATCAAATAATGTCAAACATTAAGTGTGTTGCTTATAACTTAAAGCTTATAAACAATACTTGTTTATAAGTTAATTGTGTCAGTCATTAATTTAAAGAAAAATGTTCTCTCATGAAGAAAAGTGTGATGTGTTAGAATGCTATTTAGTGTGCAGAAAATCCTCCTTGAGAGCAAGAGAATACTACAGTGAATTATATCCCGCTCGCATTCAACCGTATGAACGATATTTTCTGAGACTTTATCGAAAATTTGGGGGCAACGAAAATGTTGTTGCTAAAACAAGGATAAAAAGAATTCACAATGCGGAAATTGCAGTTATTGGATATTTCGAAACTTATCGTGAGAATTCAATAACAGATATTCTCAAGGACTCTAATTTCAGTTATGGTATTGTTCAAAGGATTATAAAAAAGTACAAATTTATTCCGTATAAGTACCGACCAGTTCAAACGCTTTTGGCAAGGGATCCAGAGAGAAGACTTGTTTTTTGCCATTGGTATCTTAACTTCTGTCGCCAAAATATAAATAACTTTCGCTACATTTTATGGAGAGATGAATCAAATTTCTCAAATTCTGGAATGTTTAATAGAAAAAACCACCATTATTGGTCAAGAGAAAATCTTTTGTTAGTACATCCAAGAGGTCCACAAATCCGTTTCAGTTTCAACGTTTGGTGCGGTATAAATGGTTCAAATTGTTTCCGTTCTTTTATCAGGCACCTAACTGGAAAGATGTGGAATATGACAGAAATTCTGATAATTTTTAGACAATTGGATCTTATAAGTAGACACCACTGCATTTCAGCAAATGGTGCACCGCCCACAACTCCAGGGCACTTATCATTTTCTAAGTACTACTTTTAATGATCAGTGGATAGGAACAAATACAATCCAGTGGCCTCCCAGTTCACCAGATCTAACCCCACTTGATTACTTCTTGTGGGGTTACTTAAGAAACCAAATTTACAAGCAAAGGTACGATAACGTCGACGCTTTAAAGACTGCAGTAGGGAAAAGATAACCCAGATAGATGGTAGGACCATACTTAAGAGAGTTCGAGCAGTTGAAAAACGTGCCCAAAAATGTTTGAAGAACAAGGTGGTGTTTTCGAGCATCTTCTTTAAAAAAATGTTATTTTAGTTTGTAAGATTATGTGTTGATGTTGAAAATAAAGTTTGTTGATACAATTTAATTGTTTCAGATTAGGCCATAACTCAAACAATTTGTAACCTAGAGAAAAGTAATTATAAACTTTTTTGTTTAGAATTTGATGTTTTAACAGAAAAAAATATAATATACAGGGGTTTCCATTAAAAAAAAAATGTTATTTTACTGAAAAAATCAAAATAACGATTCTCAATTTTTTTATTTCTCATTTTTACCAGCGTTAAAAATGCTACTAGTTTGTAATTTAAACAACTTTGTATTTTCACTAATAACAAAGTTACCAATGGTGACACTTAATTTGATAACCCTGTATATATATACATATACATATATATATATATATATATATATATATATATATATATATATATATATATATATATATATATATATATATATATATATATATCAAAATCTCTTAAAAACTTTTAATATCAAACTCACTAAAGAGAAGTTTTTTAGTCAACGGAAGATGAAGACACGAAAATTCCTCGCTCTAGTGATCGTTTTTCCTAGAGGCTTGTGAGCACTTCCTAACTTATCAGAGGCCAAAACGAAAGTTTTTGTTAAATGCCAACAAAACAAGGTAAATTATATATAACATATTACCTCAAACGTTTATAATCGAACAAGGAACCTGAGAAGATAAATAAACAGCTGTTCGGATCTGGTTTTATTTTTCAGATCCATTTTCGAAAACGCTTATTATAGTGTTAAATGCCTGCCTAACTATAATCCATAAATACACAGCAACCCATAAGTACCATTAAGTAGGGTGAGAATACATGGGTAACTCTCTCCGCCGCTCGTCGAGCGTGACCTTGACAGCGCAGGTGTGTGACCAGATGATTTACCTTGACTTAGATAGTGCAGGTGTTCATGTAATATTTGACCTTGAGTGTGATGGTTCAGGTGCGTGTAATTAATGTTTGACCTTGACTTTGATATTGCGCAGGGGTTCATATAATATTTGACCTTGACTATCATAAAGTGCAGATTTGTGTGTTAAAGGGTAGGTTTTGTATAAATACACATACCCCTGGTCGCAATGTATTATTAACCAGAAATTTTATAAACAAAAACTTGTTTATTTAATTGCTATTAATATTTATTGAGTAAGTGATAATTGTTTATAAAGAACATGTTGCCTTATATTTGTAAAAAATGCAAAACATCGTTTACTCGTTCTTATTGTTCTGTTTTTACCGAATACTTTGTCGCCATACGAATGTTAAATTGTTTTACAATTGTATATAATAAACCAATATATATGGGGCTTTCCCAAGGGTAGTAAACTTAACAAGGAGTGCTCGATTTTTACTATTTGTCCGCAGATATAGGTTATGTTTGGACGTCACCGTTTGCCCATTTTGCCCAGAAGGCAGATTTATTTTATTAATTTTTGTTAAATATTCAACTTTTAAAACTATTTTGGATATGTACTTACTATTAGAACTGTAATGTATAATATTTTTAAAAAATTAAGACTTTATATTACTTGTAAACAAAACAAAAAGGCAAACAGATTACGTCACAAATACCTAATTGACATTTAAATTGGTTTATATGGGCTTAAATGGGATCGAGCACTCCTTGTTAGGTTTATTACCCTTGGGGCTTTCCATACTTTTCGAAAACAGTCATGTTTGATTTTTTTATAATTTTGTTAAGCAACAAGTTGGTAATAATGCATCTTTGCTTTACACTGACACGGATATCCTTATTTTAAAAATCCTCGTTAAAAACGGCGGTTTAATTTGTTAAAGAAATAAAAACTTTTTGCAGTGAATTACATTATGTTTAAACAAAGCTAACAAATCAGGTAGCTTTGACTGATAAAGATGATAAGTGTTATGTTATTTCCGCATCTACCAAAACTCTACCTTGGGGTCATACAGACATACAATTCTATTTCCCAAACGAAAATGCCAACAACCTACAAGAATCGTTTCTTACAGACGAGCGAAAATTGGGAATAATCACGTTTTTTGGAAAACCTATAAAAGATAGCATATATATGCATATAAGTCGTATAGTAATCTAAAAAATAAAAAAACATATTTCAAGCAAAAACTGCCCTTTAAAATTTAAAACGCCAAGAATTGGCGCCAAAACAAGCTTTGCGAAGGTCGCTGATGTCTGACGTCACAGCGCATATAAACAGTAAAGCGTTATTCGTGTTTCTAATACATAGTCACCTTTTAAGCGAGGTTTAATTTTATTACGGCATTATTTACGTCGGAAAAATTTAAGTTGCTGTTAGTACAAAAGAAACTTCATAGCTGTTTAAATTGGTAATATGTACGAATCACAAAATAAATGGTGTTTTGTGCCCCTTTGGCGAGCACATCTGTAAGTACACCAAACAAATTTTTTGTTTGTGTGCCTCAGGGGGATTCGTGGTTTACAGCAGCCAGATGTAATATGCCAAAATCAAAAAGTAATTTTTTCTGTTGTGAAGACCACTTTAATGAAAGTTAGAAATAAGGTTATAATTAACAAATACCTACGTGAATATATATTTTTTCTAATTTGATTTGAACATCAAGTATTGTATGTTTTATTTTATTTAACACAAAATAAATACTTACAATGCTGCTTTTGTACTTCTGATTTCTGCTGAACTTAAACGTTGTTTTTTTTTAATGTAATCCATCACCACAAACATATCCACAGGGGGTAAATTGTTTGTGGAAGCCTAGACAAATTCTTTGTTAGCCATAATAAATGAAAAACACTTTAGCCACGTAAAATGAAACAAAATATTAGTTATGTCGAGATTTACCGCAGCACAATTAGAAACAAAAAAAAAATCGATACGTAAACGATAAAAACGATACGTATTTATATGCGATGTGACGTCAGGAGTCGTTTTGCAGTACCTTTAAACTTCTTTGTTTTCCCTATGTTTTCATACCTGAAATATTCGGTACTGGCTCTTTTATACGGACTTGTGAGATTATAAAATTAACCTGAGTGATATTGCAACGTAGCTAAGTGATTGTTTACTATCCTAAAGTGATCTGTGTTTAAGGTGGTTTTTAAATAACTTAATTTGGAAATTGCTACAACAGGTTTGAGATTTAAGTTGATTACCTTTGAAAATATAATAATAACTCGATTAAGTAGCTGATTTCCTTAAAAATTCATCTTTAAAAGCATCTTATGTTTTCCCGCCTTTTTATTCACGGCTGTCAATCGCCTCAAAACAGGTTATGATTTTACGCCTGGCCAGTGAAGTGCAGGAATTTAAAAATGTAAATCCTGTGGTGTTGCCAGTTTTACTTGAAACTCTTTATTTTAATAAAGGCAGGGAGTACTCTAATTTTCATATTTTAAATTTTGGTAATTTATTACTATTTGTATGTATAATTTTAAAGGTTTTTATTAGACTAACTACACTTCTCTTTCCCAAATGTTTTATTCCTTTTTTTTTAGTGGTCCTCTTGTTTGTGTTTTTCTTTTTAAGTCGTTCTGACGGATCCCAGAGCGTGAAGCGTGTGTCCCTGTCTGATTTGTTAGCCTGTTTTATTCCTATTTTTGTGTTTATTTGTTATTATTAATTATATAATATAACCAACTTTAAATGCTGCAGAACCAAAGAGCAATCAAATTTGTATTGCTTGGAATGTAAAAATGTATTTCATAAAAGTTGCCTAAAAAGATGTAATAAAGGAAGTATAGTGGTTAGGGATAATCTAATCTTCTGCTCCAAGGAATGTGTCGAGAGGGCTGAGGGTACTGAGCCTGAAGTTATCGATGACCTGAGGGATATTATACGGCAACTAAAAATTGAGTTGGACGAAAGAACGGCCTATATTAATCGACTAAAAAGAAACTCAGTGTCATTTGCTGATGAGGCGGCCAGTGCAGAGAAAGAATATTTAAAGGATATTGAGGAGCAAAAGGTTACAATCGCAGAACTTAAAAAAAGGCTTAAGGATGCAAAAAGGGAAGAATGTAACATAATACGCGAACTGGTGTCTACCTCAACGCAGACCAGTACTGCTTTGGTAAATACATCTACCCAGACTAAAATTGAAATGACTTGCGTTTCGCGCAAACTGAAAGCTGTTACTTGTCTTCTAACTTAATAAATTCAGAATCACAAACAACGATTCAACAATGTGATGTGTCAACCGAAACTACTTGGTATCTTCACTGACTGTTGAACAGGGTTATATCGATAAGATTAATGAACTGCAAGCAGAGGCGTCAAGCTTGAACAGAGAAAATATGCAGCATACAAAGAAAAATAAAGCATTGTTGGAACAAATAAGGGAACTTAAGGACAGCTCTAAACAGCTGATCAATGATTTAAATGACCTTAATATACCAAGAGCAACCTGCTCACGAGTATTGAGACGCTAACTAAGGAGAAATGAGCTGTATATCACCGACTTAAAGAAGGCAAACCTCAGTATTTGCAACTTGCAGGAACAACTTGATACTGAGAAGAAAAAGATTAACTCCGATATGGAAGAAAATAGGTCTGTGATTGAAAAACAAACAGTTATAAAACCGTTGGTACTACCACTGGCGATGAACATGTTGACCTTACAACCAGCAT
>JAHBCN010015875.1:0-20460 GCA_019359885.1 Listronotus oregonensis
TTAAACGGGATCAAAGGTTTACCGAAAAAGAATTCTTTTTAGATGAAACTCATTTTTGGTTAAGTAAATACATAAATAAGAAAAAACAATTCACAAGAGAGCCTTTGCATACCCTAAAGGTAACTGAATGGTGTGGTTTATGGCCTGGTGGTATCGTTGGACCATTTTTTTCCAAAATGAGATTGGAGATTCCGTTGCAGTAAATGGTGAACAATATGGACAGATGTTGACAAATTTTTATGGCCAAATATGGATGCGCTTGATTCTAGAAGATATGTGGTTCCAGCAAGAAGGCGCTACATGTCACACTGCTTATGAAACCGTCGCCATACTGCAAGAAAAGTTTGGTAAATCGATAATTTCAAGAAAAACTGTTGCCTGGCCACCAAGAAGCTGTGATTTGACTCCTTTAGATTACTTATTGTGGGGTTATTTAAAATCTAAGGTTTATGCAAACAGGCCAAAAACCCTTGATGCTTTCGGATTGAATATTGAACGCTGCATTCGTGAGATTACGCACGATTTATTGCACAGTCTTCGAAAATTGGATTCGTCGAATTCACTCGAGTACACAAAACCAAGGTGGACATTTAAACGACGTGCTATTTAAAGCATTAATGTTATTGATTGTACTTTAGGATCGAGTTTAGGATAATATAAAAAGTGTGGTTATATCTGAAATCATTTCTATTTTACTTTATTTTAAAATCATATCGTTTTTATTGAAAAACCCTTTATAATAAATTATAACTTAAAAAACACTTTGCTTAATATTAATTGTTACAATTATCCTTTAAATAATATTTATCCACCTATTTAAATATATAATGTTATAAATACCAAATAACAATATTCTAAAATTAAATAAAAATAACTTAATCTATATTTAAAAATTATAAACTTCATCAAGTCCTAGGCCTTCCTGGATTGTTCCTAGTACCGATGCTGCATTACCCCGTTGCACAGCTAAACCAATTCTTTGGATAATGAAACTTCGAGTTTTTTTGCATTGTATTTTTTGCAAATTTCATTAATAAAACCCTTAACCTCATCACCCAAAGGACCAAAAGTTTCAAAAACCAAAAGGAATGAAGATAAAGCGTTCTTCAAGCTCTTTATATTTTAGATGTTTTTTATTCTGGCAATACGAGCAGCCCCCCCATAAAAAAATTAGAAAGATTTGTCCAGATAGGATTTTGCAAATGTTGGCTCCGTAGCATCCCAAAGTAATTGTTTTCCATATTTCCAGGGAATTAAGGTCATTCCACCCGCTTCTCCAAACTCCAAAAACTCTAATATGAAGGATTTTCAGCTAAAATCGAGCTCTTTTGATAATGTCATTTATCTGACTGTGTCTAAGAAAGAACGCCCTGCCCCTTTTTTTTGCAGCAACCCATGTAGGCCATACATATCAGCATTTTCGCCGCAAACCGGTTTGCTCTCCAACAAGGCAGACCAAGTCTGAGAGCGATGGAAATATGGAATTTTTTGTTTCTAAAAATTTCCCAAGGACAAGATGGAAGTGCGTTAATCCAAGCATTCTTTCAGGGCCTGAAGAGCAAGTAGACGTGCCTTATCTTCACTTGTCTGGCACATTTTGTAATATTTTTGTGACGAGCTTGGCAAATTAAAAAGTCAAAATTTTTTTCTGTTTTTTGTAATTCTTGTGGTTCTTTTTTTGAAGATTGCAAACAGATAACCATCTTACAAAACAATCGCAAAAAAATCATTATCTACTGTCCAAAATATGGAAGGTAAAATTTTGGAAAGTAAACCCCTGACCGTCATTGATTGAACCAAAAAGGCAGAAATAGACAGGGTGGATTATCTCTTATTAAGACCTAAATTTTACTGGAAGAGTGCTTTGTAACCAAGAATTTAATTTAATATCACAATTTTTAAGGTCTTGAACTAAACTTTGTAATACATTATCAAAATTACAAAGTAATTCTGGAGATTTCCAACAAGGTGAACATCTTAACAAATGACATTCGAGGTACGTTACAATTATTTTATTGGTAGCTATTTACAAAATTAAAGTTATTATAAAAATATAGTAAATTTCGTCCCACGCTATTTTACTAGTATTAAATTATTTTTTTAATAACTTAATTTTTATTTTAATCTTATTTTAAAATAATTGGTCATAAATGATTACTGAACTTTCCATCACTGTGACACAAAGTTTTTATACTTAAAAATTATTTTCTACTTTTTATTTCGGTTTGCTATAAAAGCTTTTTTAGTTTTTTAAACTATAATTAATTTTCTTATTTATGTCCCAAAACAACATCAAAAGTAATCCTAATCTAAAGCCTTGATTTTTAGTTATCTTTAATTTGTCAATAAATCTTTTATGGCCAACGGACCATAACAAAATTCCATATGGAGAAGAAAAATCCCATAGATTACCCAACATGAAGATCAGCGAAAAACCCTTTCCCCAAAAATATTTTTTTTGTTGCCAGTAATCTGCATTCTTGTAGAAACAGTCTTGTGCTATTCTGGCCATAAATGGCGAATGCGCCAGTATTTGGAATTTTTTTATTATTCTGACGTTTCTAGTAAAGACATTTAAAAAAGTTATAAAATAATTGAATTGTCATTAGCTCTTGGCCCCTATACAAGTTTTTAGTTAATCAGACTTCTAGAAATTGGTGAAAAGAAAGTTGAAAGATTTCATTACATGAATACATAGATACATAGATACGTACAGCATCATTGACATCTGAGCAATTCAAAAACCTGATTGATTTGACGTCGGAATATGCGATTAAAGAAATTTTTGCAACTAGAAATTTACTTATCGAATTTGGGTGCAGCCAAAGATAATATTACTACGGATAGATGGTTCATTTAAATGGGGAACTTTGAATCAGTTCGGAGATATCAATGCTTCCGTAAATGCGAATAAAATTAAGTCGGTAACCCCTGCCCCAGCGAAACGAGGTAAGAAACCATGTGCGACATTGCCAATATCTGTCGCTTGTACCTTTCGGAATACAAAGTAAAACGGGCGGCTAAACGGTTGTTATTTTCTAGTCGCGTTTTTATCCCCGCCAATAGTAAGGCCTCCCGCAAACTGTTTAACTTTCGTTCAAGGAAAGCGCGAAAATCTCTCGATGGACATCGGCTCGCGTTATCCAAAGTCCATTAGGGGTATCAAAAATATAGCATTGAATGGTTTATCTTATCCGTAGTAGTATTATCTTTGGTGCAGCCTAAAGCACAAATATACAACTTTATCAAATAAAGCAAAAAATCTTCTTCTACCATTTGTCACAACATATTTGTGTGTGCCAGGATTTTTAGTTTATGTAGTGACCAAGACTAACTCCGAACTAACCAACAACTTACCTGGAGGGATAAAACAAAGCGCTGAAAACATTGTCGCAATTAGAAAGAGAAAGCAACAGTCATCGCCGTTGCTATCTCTCTCACAGCGTACCTGATTCCCCGATTATTTGAATCGGCAAATTAAGTACTACTTCAAGTAACCACAACTAAACACAACTGATTCCCAAGGAAGTTTAAAGGTGTATGGAAGCCCAATGCTATAGCCCATTCGATCAAAAAATGTCCAGCCCAGTATGAAAATAACTGTCATAGATGGCCCCGCCGATTTTGCGCAATAACGAAATTCCACGAAATAATTTAATGTGTTGCCTACTTACACACTGATAAATCAGTGTGTAGTTAGGCAACACATTATACTTTTATAAGAGCCGTATTAGTTTCGATTGTTTTGCTTTGTGTGATTATATTTTGTGGTTGCAGAAGTTTTTTTGGATTGATAAAAACCTTCTTATTTTAGTGATTAGTGTTTATTAAATTGTTACTATAATTTTGTGTTTATTGTTTGCTACTTATAATATGGTAACTAGATGACTAGAGGTTGTATGGTTTTGTCTTGCAAATCTATGGGTAACATACCCGGCATTTTTTACTTTAGGTAAGTATTTCTTATATTTAAATTAGGTGCTTCTTATGAGACGTAACGTTAGGTAACCGAATAAATAATAATATATCAATTATAAATTATAGAAAATGAAAATTTCATAGGAAATAGCAGTGAGAAAAGTAAGGCAATCTTAACTATCTTTTAGATGATTTCCACAATGTTTGTGTATTTCTGTGGATTATTAAAAAGAAATAAGTTTTACATTTAGGTACTTTTAGTTCATTTAATAATTTAGTACATTCTTTTAAAGGATCAAAATTATTAATTACTGGGCAGACCAGGCAAATTTTAATATATACAGGTCCCTCTAATTGAATAAAAGAAAGTACAATTTTATGTTAAAGTTCCTTTCTGCTTTTTCTGTATTTGTTTAAAAAGAAATTAGATTTTTGGTTTCTTAAACTTACATTATCAACTTTTTAAGCTCGACATACTGTAGACACATAATATTTAACGGTTACTGTTACAATGGATACCTAGGTACCAAAGGTTACTAAACATTTTTAACCACTGTTATTCTGTCTCATGAATGTTTGTTATTAGTGAAAAGTATATGCCTAAAAAGCAGTTATAAAAATTTTTACTTTTTAATGTACAACCACAATCTTAGGATTAGATTAAACTCATTTACACTATCTTGCCCTTCTTTTATCACAAACTTGGTGATAAGTACATGAAACTATCATACAATGTTTGAAATTTATTTTTAAAAAATCGTGTTTTTATTTATTTACAAAGATTTTTGGAAAAAATACAAAACTCCCAAAAATATCCACCATTTAAATAGAAGGCTGTAAAGTGGCGCCATCTATTCTTTCCATATTATATCAGATGATATAAAATCCAATATTACACAATAATTTTAAATATTCTATGGTAGTATCGTTTAATAACCAACAATTTTGTGCAAAAATAAAAAAAACTGAATGCTTGAATTTGACATTTGATGATGTCAACTTTATAGATAGTAACAAAGAATTATGGAAGTCCGGCTCTGACCTACTATTCATTGCGCAAACTCCGCGGGGCCAATCCCCCGACTCCCGCTGCCCTGCACGCCTGGACAATTTTGTTCTACAGTATTGGGCTTCCATACACCTTTAAACTTCCTTGCTGATTCCGCGTACGCACAGGATCAATTGACTCTTACAGAAAGTTTATTAAACAATTTTAGGTTTAATTCTGCTCAAAAAATAATTCCTGCTAAATTCAAAGGAAGATTTCCAAGTTAAACTTTTTGAAATCCAGTTCCTATTTTTATACGTCTTGTTCTAATAAATCTAGCTTTAAACAGTTTTTGCCCCAAAATTAATTGCAGACTCGTAATTTACCTTGAAACAATTCCCTCTCCTTCAATTAACACTCTAAATATATTCCATTTCAGTTTTTAGCGAAAATTTGACAAAGCGACCCAACAATTACTAAGCAAAAGGCCTATTACGTAAAGTAAAACAATGTACCGCATTTTCAAAGGCATGCCACATTTAGGCGCGTCACCTTCCCCAGGGAAATTCTCAGAATGCGTCACACACTCCTTTGATGCTTCTCTAAAGAGCCCTGAAGGTATAAATGTAAACTAGTGTTAATGAGAACGAATTCTGTTAACAGGAATGAAACCTTTATAAATACGTTAAATAAATAGAAATTCGAGAATTCTTAAGCCGCTTGTTTAGTATGTTTTCTCCTTTCTTAAGGTCACAGTTTTTTAACAATAAACTAAATTAAATAATGGCACGGAGTACGCTGAAGAAAAACTCATAATAATTTAAGCAGTAAAATAACACTAATGTCTTGGACTTCCATTATCTTTATTTGTTAATTGATACACAATGTTTCGGTTAGTGATGTATCTTCAACCGTTTTCAGGTGATAACTAAAAACTATTCTTAAAAGCTACGACCTTATTTACTATTCGTTGTTCATCGAAGCTTGATCGACTTTTTACCGTTCAGCAACGGCAGCCAGATATTCGGAATGTCGACACTAGGTTTGCTAAATACATTTTAGTTTTTGCAATCATTACAGCTTTTCATTTTTTTTTTCAGTGGGTTTCTTCATAAATAATTTTTGCTTCCGACCATTGTATGCGGTGTTGTTTTGACCATGCGTGCCCGGCAATCCTGATTTTGACGTTTCACCTCGTTCCGTACGTTTTTTGTGTTTTTTAACTATAATTTCAAGTGGTCTTTTTTGTTTCCCCGATGTATACTCCACTACATTCACAGGAAATTTAGTAAATAGTCATTTTTTGAATCATTGTTGTTCGATTTCGTCTTAGTAAAAATACTTGTCAGAATGTTTTGTGATTTAAATGCTGTTTTAATATAATACCTATTCGCTATTCTGCGGATCTTTTCTGAAGTTACTTTAATATAAGGAATAGTAATAAATATTTGGTCCTGTGGAATTTTATTCCAATTAGTTTTTTGTCTTGTCTTAATATTTATCGATTGTTTTCTTAACAAATCTCTCACTGTGACCATTTTGCTTAAGTTCCCTAGTTATATTACCTATTTCGGCTTGCAGGGATTCCTTATTGTTACATAGGGTCACTGCGCGGTTATATAGAGTTCGTATGACTCCTTGCTTCGTTGCGTTAGAGTGATTGAAATTCTATACCTAAAGTCCAAAATTTCTGTCAGTGACTCATTTAATACCGGCCACCCAACCGACGAAGCGGCTGAATAAAAATCTAACACAAAAGTAAATGATTTTTAAGCCTATGATATACTTTTCCGCTCAAATAATAAGTGAACCGGCCAAAAGTTTTATCGCCACGTTGTCATAATTCGCAAGAATATATCACCAGCCCGCGATCGCACTTAAAATAGCACGCCAATATGTATTGAAATCATTGTTATCGAGAAGAAATAAAGTGGCAACACACATTCCTTAGTTTACAACTTGAAGAGACTTGAAAATAAGCGTATCGACAGGGTTTTCGTGCTGTTCGATTATTTTATTTAGTTATTATTGATTATGGACAGATTTTGTAAGTTTAAATTTTAATTGCTATACAGGGTATTTTCTAAATATTATAAATTTCTAATAATTGTAGTATATAGATATTGTTTTGTGCCAATTTTATAATAGTTTATCTTATTTAGTGTATATAATTGTATATAAAGATTTATTGTTGTTAAGTTCTTTTAATTCTGTAAATTATGAATATTAACCAACCTTTAACTAGTTATCCGACTACAAAAAAACTCAGTTAACGTTAAAAGAACGAATAATGGTTAAAAATGTTTACCATGGGATTCGGGAACGAAATCCAGAACTAACCACTTTGAATGCTGCAGAGATATGTGCAACTTTAACAAAAGTTTTTTTGCGTACGGTATTCAGAGTTTAAAAAAAAAATCAATATTAGTAATTATTCGGATACTGGAAAATGCGATTTTTTCGCTATTTTTTGCACACTTTTTACTTTTCGATTGTTAAACATGAATCAGAAGCTGTTTTTGTGGCTGCCTCTTATAGTATTTAAAAAAATAATAATTGAATTGTTTAATTCCATTTTACGATATATTCCTTTAAATTCTGTCATTTGCACGAAAACATATTTAAAAAACTCATACTATGTTAATATTTAAAAAAAAAACACTTAAAAAGTAAGGAAAAAACCTTAATTTTTAATAAAAAGTAGGTAACACGTTTACGTTCGAATTCAACTCGAAATTTAAAATGTGACCGTTACCAGGTTGTAAGAGTTTTCTTTATGACATTTTATAAGGTATGCGAACCTTGCTTTTGCTGACCCGCAATGTTTGATCAAAAATATTCTCGATATGGAAATCCTAAATATGGAACACGAAAGACCCGAAATAGTTATTGGATTCTACAAGCTGATGATCTCAGAGCTTTCCATGTTCCTTATATAGTGGATATTTTTGATGAAGCAATGCGTGTGAATATCGTATTTAATATTGAAATTGCAAGATCGGTGGTGAATTGGCAAGTCGGTGTAACTTGGATTGTCTATCGTTCTGCTTTTACATCTTTTTTTAATTTATGTTAAGACTAAAATTTTATTATTTTTTCATGTAGCAAAATAAAATCAGAGATGGTAAAATTAAAGTAAAAAATGTTTTTTTTTGGAAAACGTTGAAAAATCGCCAAAAAACTCAAATTTGTGTTCTATGACCTCAAAATAGAGGTGTGCAAAATTAAGCAAAAAAATTACATTTTTCATTAATCCGAATAATACCAAAATAATATAGGCTTGTTACTAATTTAAAGGGTTGATGAAAATGTGAGAAAATAACTTTGCTTGTAAAAAATATTTTCATGTTTTGACGAAATTTTATCATTTATTTTCTACGCCACTGGAATTGATTCCCTGACCCCCACAACCCGGGGCACTCTAAAAGCGAGCGATGCTCATTGACAGAAATTTTGGACTTGAAGTATAGTGTAGTTCAGTGTGAGTAGGTTTTCTGTAAACCGAGGTATGTATATGTCCAATATTTCTTTTGACTAAAACTTCGAGAAAAGGTAGAGCCGAATTTTGTTCCTTCTCCATTGTGAATTTGATACAGGGTCGAAGACAATTTAGATGTTTTAAGAAACCTTCAAGTCCTCCGTCATTACCTGTCCATACAGTCATTGGAGAAAATAATATTTCTTTATATAGGAAATATTTGTCTTTACGTCCAGCAAAGACATAGACGTAGATTATTTGTATATTACAAGGACGAAAAATGTACTACGCAACCTATTGGTATTCACACTTTTGGTAATATCGCCTGCAAAATTGCTGAATTTCTTAAATTACTTCATCCCAAAGAATATACCAGGCACTGTTAGCGAAGAAGCTCAGCTACTTTATTAGCTGTTGGTGGTGGTAGTATAACCAATTTGAAGAGACACGAAGGCTGGAAATCAACCAGTGTAGCAAAGGCATACGTAGAAGATTCTTCGAGAAACAAAATTCACATAGCATCACAGATTGAAAAGGGCCTTAACAATAGAATATTTTGAAAACTAGTACAAATACTGATACGTTTAATAACAATAATTTTAATACTGCCACTTCTGTTAATATTCCTATTAATATTAATATAAGTAATAGGCGTTTTTCATGATTTTTTTTATTAGCTTATTGCAAAGCCACATGAAAATAAAGGCCAAAAATATTTTTTCCCGATTTTTTTGGCCTCCGAAAACGCCTTAAAAATCAATTTTAAGTTTGAATTTTGTAGGCCCGTGACGTCACGGCCCTAAATTTTCTATTGGTGGAATTTCTGCTTTGTTGTCAGCTTTTTGTTATTCGATACGCCTGTCATCAAATATCGATATGCGCAACATCTACAAAGTTGGCGTTTCCTGTCAATTGTCATATTGTCAAAGTCAACCTGTATAACCTGTAACCTCTAATATTTATTAATAATTTCTAATTTGTAAATAGTGTGTTCTTTCCAAATATTCCAATTTATTACTATAGTTATTATTATCGCCAAACTTTCCTTGATATGAACCTTTTTTACGAGTAAATTTCCGTTATTTTATTCAAAATGAAAAAAAGTGTATTGTTATTATTTGCGAAACCAGAAACCGGCCGAGTTTAGGATCTTCAAAAATATTCTTTTCTCTTCAAAAACAAGACGATAGGAAAAAAGCCTGGTGTGCTGCTGTAGGTATTGAGAAAATGACCAAAGGACATGCCTATTATTGTTGTGAAAACCATTTTGATGTAAGTTTTTATGTTTAATTCCAATTGAAACTATTTAGGTAGTCTGGCTGTGTTTTAGTGTAAAGTCTAAAAAGCATTTCGCATTTTAGCATTTCGTTAAAATCGATACGATTGTCGATATCGATAGTTCCTAAACAGACTTGGCATCCATGTTGAATTTGATTGGTTAGGGGAGTGGCGGGCTATTTAAATTACAATGATAATTAAACCTTAAATAGAAAAGTAAGGGGTTTGTATTTTTCCGTGTTATTTAGCAGGTTTTGCTTAATTGTGTTTCTACTTTTAATTTTTACACACAACATTATCAATATCAATTGAGTGAAAATACCCTATTCTGCGGCTAGAGGGCGTAAAACTAAGAACAAAATTAAAAAATATCCATATTAACTTATGTTGTTGATAGTTTTCTCACAAACTATGTAAAATAAGGAAACTTTTTTCTTTTAACCGTTTTTCCCCAATCTGTCAAATATAGGGAGGGGGAAGGAGCATATGTACATTTAAAAAAAATTGAATGACTTGTTTTGGTTTAACCGATTTTGATAAAATAGGTTTCGTTTAAAAGAGCTTTAACTAGCGCTTAAGATAAAATATTGGTATAACAAATTTATTTTTTTGTTTTATCCCCAGAGACTGATTTGTGTCAAAGTTATAAATTTTGTCATTTTTTTCGAAAAATTTAAATACTATGGTATTATTATTAAAAGCCCATTAAAAAGAGCATAATAAAGTAAAGATACCGGTGAAAACCGCAATTCGATATCTTAATTAATTCTCGAGTTATTGCCGAAAAACTGCATTACTCGTATCCTTTCCTATTTAAAGCTGTCAGATAAACAACGCGTCGTTTTTATCGAGAATGCCATGACAACAAAAACCATTTGTTTCTCTGCGAATATTAAATAATATCAATAATATCCTTACAAATTGTTTATTATCAATTTAATAACAGCATTCGTAATTACACGGCTCGTGGATAATAATACTGATTATTATCCACGGGCTTTGGCTAATTGTATCTTTATTGTGTTGAAATAGGATGCACATTTCCAGTTCCTCTTAAACGGGTTGTCAAACATCTAAACACTTTTTTATTAAAATGCCGTCTTTCGTAATTCCTTATGGCATATTGTCTCGTCGCAATAGAGGCATTTGAAATTTTTTAAAACGGCGAGCATGTCGTATGCCTCGGTGGTGGGATTAGGCATAATTTAAAATTACTTAATAACGATTAACAACATTACTACTACTAATAATAACGATGAACTAATAAACAAGAACTAAATTTAAAATTACCAGGTTTGACAAACAATGCACTTGTCATTTTTTGACGTCCCTGTTTTTTGTGATTTTTGACATACCGGCACTCCCGATAAAAACGCCGCGTTGTTTATTATAATTTCCAGCATTTTCTCGAGGTCGCTTTTACTATAAATATTTTTCTTTCGTAAGCTATGCGATAAAAGGTTCTCGAGATATCGCCGGAGGACAACCTTATCAGGACACCCTGTACGTGCAACAAACAAAGTTAAAAAGTATGCATATGATTGGTATTGCATTAGCTTTTTGAGTAGGTAACAAAAATTGACAATTTCTGGTTTTTTTTAAAGTTATTAGGTAATAAAGATGCTCATTACCGAACGCGTTTGCTGTGGATCTTCGTTTTAAATAGAAAGCGAAATTAGATTTTAGCTCATTCTCAAGATGCAAACACTTAGAAGTTCTTTGTGGTTTTTCTGTAATTACACATCGTAGCATCGATGAGAATGCTTATTTTGCTTTTCATTTAGAAAGTTATTAAAACACTTTTTCCCAGAAATGGAATAGCACGTCCCATTTTCAAGTACCTGCTTCTCTTTTATATAATGCGATCTTTGAAATCATTTTAACCTGCCTTAGGACCGGAAAGTACAACAAGACCAAATTTCTCTAAGTTAGATGTTTTTATTTTTTTTACATTTAATGCTGGTAAAACAATTCAAATTTTAAATATGACGCCTTTTAGTTCTAATAAATCTGTCTAAAAGTCCCTAGATAATTTTTTTAATTGTTTTTGAATATAAAAATAAAATTTATGAATGTGTTTTAAGGTAAAACTACTGAGTAAATAATCGGGGAAATGAGTTTATCCTGTAAAATAAAAGGTGTTCTACCATAAAATTATTCAGTTTGGCTGTGACCAGGTTCAAGAAGGAGGAATTTTAGAAAAGTTTGTTCATTTTTGGGGTAAGGTCCAAGTAGGGTGTTATAACTTAAAAACCAGAAGCTTTCGACAAAATTTTGCTGCAGATTTGTGATCAGCGCCTCAAAAAACCTCTGGATACTAAATTTCAATCAAATCGACCGTGTGCCCGATAAGTAAAAAATTACCATTTTTAGCGGACTAGTTTTGTAAAACTTTTTTACCGTACTGTAAAACTTCATTTTCCGGACTAAAACTTAGTATCTAAAAGTGCCTTATACAGTACATTATGAAATAAAATAATTTACCTGTCATTTGCGTTATCCCTTATAACAAAGACTATATCATCAATAAAGAGGAAGTAATAAGAAAGGACACCTTTACGACTTTAGTACAACAAACCGAAACCTTTAACCTTAACTCACCGCCACTTGGACAAATGAAATATGGTTTTCTATCTACGTGTTACCACGTGGTTAAATATTATCCCGAACATCTTAATTGCTTTTAATAAAAAGAAGCTTTTAGCCGATATTTTCTCTAATTATGCTCATTAGGAACACGAATCGGCCGCATTCGTGTATTGAATTCCTAAAAGCCTCTATTCACGAAAGCTCAAGATAAAGGATGAGTGATTATTGAGCTTTTCTTTGTTTATGGAATTTTAAAGTGTTTTTTTGTCAGTGGCGGTACTAAGTACTTAATTAATTAGAGGCTTGCTTAATATTAAATTCGTAAAAAAAGGAACCAGCATGTTTTATTTTATAAAGTAGGAAAAAAATAATTACAAAACAATAAGCTACATACAAACGTATGTCCTAAAGCTTAATTTTTGAGATAAAGTTCTCTCTTGCTCTGGCAATAAAGCTTTTTTTGGGCCTTTGCCAAAAAAATTAGTCAGAACTTTTGCACAAATTCTTTTCCACCAATCCTAAAGATGGAATTGTCTCTACCTCCAAAGGAAAGGCCGAATTATTTGCCAAACAATTTGTGCCAATTCACGCTTGATCCTCCTATTAATCTTCCTCTTCCAACAGTTGTCCCTGTTTCTCATAAAAAGTCCGATATAATTTTTAAAGTCAAACAGATGCGTATTCTTTCTTCTCTTAATACTAAAAAATCGTTTGGGCTGGATGGCATACCAGCAATCGTCCTAGAAATGTTCCCCCGCTTGCACCCATCTTAACTCGCCTCTTTCAATCTTTTTTACCGGGCATTTTCCCGGAGAGTTGGAAAGCTCCCGTGTGCAACCTGCCCCCAAAAAAAGGACCCAAAGTCTCCTTCTAACTACAGACCTATATCTCTTCTTTCAGTTGTTTAAAAAAGGAAAAGGAAAAATTTATTAATTCCCAAATCTTAAAGTATCTGAAAAAACAAAAGATCTTACATGATAGACAATGGATTCCGTCACAGTAGACCCCAAAGCTGAACTTTTTTCCCTTTGTCTCACACAACTGGAACAAGTCCCTTGAGTTTCTTGGTGAATCCCAATCGTTGCTCTTGACATATCCAAAGCTTTCGATCAGGTCTGGCATGATGGGTTCTTAACAAACTTCCTTCTTACGGTCTTCCACCAAGCTTTGCTCTTGGTTTTTCAGTTTCCTTTCTAATCGACGTATACCCAGTTAGTGTAGATGGTCATTCCTCCAGCTTCTCCCAAAATTTAATGCTGGGGTGCCCCAGGGCTCAGTGCTGGCACCCACGCTGTTTCTTCTACACATTAACGATCTTCTCTTTCCACAATCAATCCCATTCATAGTTTTGCTGACGATAGTACCCTCCACTCTAGTATTCAATTTCTTAAGCCGTGTAATTCTGATTTTGAAAACAAGCGCAGGTCAATGCAGATATCTCTTTCACAAGACCTCAAACTTATCTTGGATTGGCAAATGTTAAAGTTTAATGCCTAAAACACAGTCATGTTCGCTGTCGCGAAAAAGTCTCCGAATGTTCATCCCTTACATATGAGCGGCCAAGTTCTGCAGAACAAAGAGTCGTTTAATCTAGTCGGCGTTACTTTTGAGAATAACCTCAACTGGCACACATTTCATCCATAGCTTCGGCAGCTTCAAAAAAGATTGGATTCCTCTTTCGAGCCAGAAAATATTTCTCTTCTTCCAATCTGTACACTCTGTATGTATCCCAAATCAGACCCTCTTTGGAATATTGTTCTCATGTCTGGGGAATGGCGTCCACTACAACACTTAGCATTCTGGTCTCCATTCAAAGAAGAGCCGTTCGTCTTATTTATGATCCAACGCTCACAGAAAGGTTTCCCTCTGCTTGCCCACTCGAGCTGTAGGGGACCCTGTCGCTCTTCTATAGGTATTTTCACGGCCTCTGCTCAGAGGAATTGGCCAGTATAATTCCTTCTCTGGCGGCTTCCAACAAAGAAACACATAGTGCAACTTTTATGCATCCTTTTACAGTTCAGTTAAAGAAGCCCCGAACTTCCCTTTCTTCGTTCCTTCATCCCTAGAGTGTCAAGACTGTGGAACCTGCTGCCCGCAGAAGTTTTTCCTTCTCCTCCCAATCTCCAAAAATTTAAGTCCCGTGTAAACAAATTCCCTCTCACCACACTGAAGACACCCACGGTACGTTAGTACTTAGGCATCAGCCTTCGTGGACTGTCCCAAGATAAAAAAAAACCTGTATAATGTAAAAAACTTTACCAATCATAATATTTTATATCTCGTACACAATTGATTTTATCGATGTCAATCAAAAATACCTTTTTCTTTAGTTTAAGGTTTAAGGTATCAAAAAATAATATTGTTGAGCCTTTATCATACAGAGTGTTAAAAAAATTGCTATTATTTTGACAGAGTTAGTCCGTTCCCGGAAAGCTAAATAAGCCAAATATGATTTAATGGGTTTATTTTAAGAAGACTTATCTAGTAACCTTTATTAAAAAAAAACATTACATTACGCCTTGTATTTTAAAAGTTATTAAAAAAATTATTTCCAGGGGTGTCCGTTATGTACAGGGTCTTTGATTATATTTACGTCGCCTCTGGAGCCTTTATTTTTAAAGATCGAAAAAAATGTCTTATATAAAATTGTATGATTTTTCCATATTATCTTTTCAAAGTATCAGTGAAAAAATATCTCGATAAGAAAATGGAAAAATATAGGCAACTTCATCTTTTTTAAATGGAACACCCTGTATATTATGCGCTGCAACGAAAGATCTTTTTCTGATTTCAAATATATATACATTGATGATATTTGCAAAAATTTCATATTGCTATCAAGAAAGCCATGGAAACAATCGAATTGCTATGATTTATGTTTGATAAATATGACGTCTCCATATTGTATAAAGTTGAAGTTTATCATTTTAACTATTAAAAATTATTTATATTGTTTTTTTATCCATGGGCTATTCAGAAGAACAAAAAATCGCTATTGTGCGTCTTTTTTATGGCAACAATAATAATGTGAGGACATTTAAAGGGAATATCACTTATTATATCCACAACAACGGGGACCATCTAAAGACACTATTAGATATACAGTAAGAAAGTTTAGTGAAAAAAAAACCTTAAAAAGAAAGAAAAGGACTCTAGTACGAAATGAAAACCAAGATTTGGATATTCTCGTTTTATTTCAAGGTAATTATTATACTTTTTCTATGGGAGTAGCACTAATTACTTTTAATAATTTTAAAAAAATCCTGAAAGATCAATCACGGATGCGGCTTCTGAACTAAATAAAACAGATTATAAAAAATTTATTCAACTTTAAAATTTTACAAACTTCATCCCTATAAATTTATGCCCGACAGAATCTTTCCGAACAAAACATGTGTGACCGACTTCAATACGCATTGGAAATAGCTAGGCTTATGCAGCAGGATCCAGAGTTTTTAAACAAAATTCTATTCACCGACGAGTCTTCCTTCAATACAGCAGGAATGTTTAATCGCAAGAATAAACATTATTGGTCCCGAAAACCCTCACCAAATTCAGCCGGTTAGGATTCAGGGCCGTAGGTCGCTGAGTGTTTGGTGTGGGATACTTGGAAATAAGATAATTGGTCCGATATTTTTAGACGGAAACTTAAACGGGGAGCGATATACGAATCTTCTTCAAAACGAAGTTGAACATCTCTTGGGGGATTTACCCATTGGCCAATATAACCGCCTCATTTGGCAACAAGACGGCGCTCCACCCCATAATACCATGCCTGTCACAAATTATCTTAACAACCGTTATGATCTTTGGATCGGTAGTCATGGTACTATAAGATGGCCAGCGAACACCCCGGACCTA
Source organism: Listronotus oregonensis (assembly GCA_019359885.1). Classification (NCBI taxonomy): domain Eukaryota; kingdom Metazoa; phylum Arthropoda; class Insecta; order Coleoptera; family Curculionidae; genus Listronotus; species Listronotus oregonensis. The sequence goes on from JAHBCN010015875.1 coordinate 16,113, forward strand.
AATCCTCTAGATATTTTTTTGTGGGGATGTTTAAAAATAGGGTATATTATAATAGGCCTCTAGATCTTAACGTTCTAAGACAAAGAATAGTAGATGAAATATTTAATTTAAATAATAATTATCAGCAATCAAATTTCCCCGCTTCTGTTAATATTAAAATGAGGGAAAATTTGTTTAAATTGACCCAAAAAATCAAGGAGGATATGTAGAAAATAACTAAATTATAAATTTATACAACATAACAATTTTATTGTTTTCGTGGCTTTTCTTGATATCCGTATGATTTTTTCAATTTATTTATCATTTAAGCTAAAATATCTCAAAAACGGTTCACCCAAATATCATCAATGTATATATATTTGAAATCAGAAAAAATAGATCTTTCGTTGTAGTATAATATACAGGGTGTTCCATTTAAAAAGGTTGAAGTTGGCTAAATTTTTCCTTTTTTTTAATGCGATATATTTTTACTGATACTTTCAAAAGATAACATGGAAAAAGGCCTACAATTTTTATATAAAACATTTTTTCTATCTTCAAAAATAAAGGCTCCAGAAGCGACGTAAATATAATCAAAGACCCTGTACCCGTATCTCGGTTGGGGAGCGTCGTAGAAAAAAACTTTATGGGAACTTGTCATATTATTTTTAGGTGTTCTATCAGATTCCAAGAGATTGCTCATATATTCTGAGACACCTTGTATAATCCAATTGCAATCATTCATAAAATCATGTATATAACGCTGACACGAAGAGACATAATTGACTTATTATTTTATAGCCTGGTTTACAAGCTTGCTTGGCCATAAAAATATTCGTTTAATAAAGATCTAACTTATATACTAGTTGTAAAAAAAACTATTACTATTATTTAAATATTATTCAATAAGTTCTTCTTTTACCCACCACTGAGTATTTCTTTTCTCGAACTGAGTAAAAGTGAAATACAACGAAATAATTACAACGCAATGCTATAAAACAACACGAATTTAGGTAATTAACATATTTACTTTAACAAACTTTTGGAGTTTTTAGTACCTTTGTATACAGGGTATTACAAATTTTGCCGTACCATAATTTTAATATTTACGATAACATTTAAAAACTATTCTACCAAGTCGCTAAATTATTAATTACATTTTCCAAGGCATATGAGACCCACACTAAATACAGGGTGTCCCAAATCTATTTATACACTAATTATATCTACTCCTGTACATGATACAAAAAAAACTTAAAATAAAAAATGTGTGTTTAGTTACGCTAATTTTACTAACAGTATTGGTAAATATACAGGGTGTCCCAAAAGCATAGTTTTCATTGTTAAGTAGGTTGTTTTTAAATGGAACACCCAGTATATTTTTCCAAATTTTGCCTCTTTATTCAATTCCACATAATAATAATAACAATAATAATAAATAACAACAATTAACATAACATCCTATAGTAAATGTTTAAACTGCTGATTTTTAGAACTATTTTCTGTCCTAATTATTTTAAATAATTCTTTTAGTGTCAAAGTGACCAATTTAGTTCCTTTATTAGTTACTGTATTATCTTAAAAACCAGCAATAATTGACGTATATAAATTTGGCAAAATATACCAAGCGTTCCATTTAAAAAAAACGTACTTAACAATAAAAACTCTGTTTTTAAAACACCCTGTATATTTACAAATACTGTAAATAAAACTAGCGTTACCAAACCGTCATTTTTATCTTAAGTTTTTTCCTGTATATCAAGTACAGGGCAGAGATATTTAGTGTATAAATAGATTTGGGACCTCAAGAAAAACACTTTGGTAAAAAAGATCGTTTTGGATTCTGCAAAAAAAAGATGCTCTCTTTGGGGGGAGGAGGAGGACAAAATCTAAGTTTAAGCGAATCCTTAATTATGTTTTTCTAAAAATCATAGCCAAATAAATTTTTTTGACTGAACAATTTTCCTATGCAAATATTTCAAATGCCTTTAATTTCAAGAAAAATGCAGTAGTTTTTGCAAAATTTGGATTTTGACAATAAAATTTAAATAAATATACAAAAAAATACAAAGGGAGGATTCGATTTTGAACCTTAGATTTTTCTCTAGGGGGCTGCCAAAAAAATCAACGTTTTTGCTAACTTCAAAATAAAAATTTTTCCCTTTAAGTCAAAAGCATCTGGTATATATTTAGTGTGGGTCTCTTTATTTTTTTTACAAATAAAAACAAATTAAAAATCCATGATTCGCCACTGTTCCGAGGTATAATAAAAAAAAATTAAAATTATCAGAATTTATTGCATTTCTCAAAAATATATTTTAAAAAAATCATCTCTCCTTTTGCAACCCGATATTAGCTTCTTTTTTGTATAAAATCTACCATTCCTTTATTTGGAGAATTTGGAGATTTATAGTTTTTTTTTTATCTTTGGACAGTCCAGAAGGCTGATGCCTAAGTACTAACGTACCGTGGGTGCTTAGTGTGGTGGAGGGGTTTGTTCACACGGGACTTAAATTTTGGAATTGGGAGGAGAAGGAAAAACTTCTGCGGGCAGCAGGTGTCTTGACACTCTAGGAATAAAGGAACGGAAAAGGGGAAGTTCGGGGCCTCTCTAACTGAACTGTAAAAGGATGCATAAAAGTTGCACTACGTGTTGCTCTGTTGGGAGCTGCCAGAGAAGGAATAATACTGGCCAATTCCCTGAGCAGAAGCCGTGAAAAATATATAGAAAGCGACAGATCCCCTACAGCTCGACGATGGGCAAAAGAAAGCCTTTCTGTGGCGTTGGATCATTATTAAGACGAACAGCTCTTTTTTGAATGAAGTCCAGAATGCTAAGTGTTGTGGGGACCCATTCCCCAGACATGAGAACAATATTCTAAAGGGTCTGATTTGGGATACATACAGAGTGTACAGATTGGAAGAAGAAATATTTTCGGCTCGAAGAGAAACCCTTTTTTGAAGCTGCCGAAGCTATGGATGAAATTGTTTTGCCAGTTGAGGTTATTCTCAAAAGTAACGGACTAGATTAAAGACTCTTTGTTCTGCAGAACTTGTCCGCCGGGGGAATTTTTTTCGGACAGCGAACATGACGTGTTTTTGAGGCTTAAACTGAAACGATTTTTGGCGCCCCAATCCAAGATAAGTTTGAGGTTTTGAAAGAATATCTGCATTGACTGGCTTGTTTTCAAAATCAGAATTACACGTGGCTTAAGAAATTGAATACTAGAGTGGAGGGTACTATCGTCACAAAACTATGAATGGGATTGATTGTTGGAAGAAGATCGTTAATGTGTAGAAGAAACAGCGGGGTAGCACTGGGGCCCTGGGGCACCCCAGCATTAATTTGGTAGAAGCTGGAGGAATGACCATCTACACTAACTGATATACGTCGATTAGAAAAGGAAACTGGAAAGCCAAGAACAAAGCTTGGTGGAAGACCGTAAGAGGGTTTGTTAAGAAGCCCATCATGCCAGACCTGATCGAAAGCTTTGGATATGTCAAGAGCAACGATCTGGGATTCCCAAAACCCAAGGGGAAAAAAAATCCAAAGGGACTTTTTCAGTTGTGTGAACAAAGGAAAGAAGATCAGCTGTGGATCTTGTACGGAATCCATATTGTCTATCATGTAAAATCTATGTTTTTTCCCGATACTTTAAGATTTGGGAATTAATTAATTTTTCCATTACCTTGCAAACAACTGAAAGAAGAGATAAGGTCTATAGTTAGAAGGAACTTTTGGATCCTTTTTTGGGGACAGGTTGCACACGTGAAGCTTTCCAACTCTTCGGGAAAATGCCCGTAGTAAATAATTTATAGATTTAAAAAAAGCCCGAATTTTAAGAAAACTTGTCCCACGGAAAAAAAGGGTCAAGTAATGTCTCTCCGAAACTTAGAAAAGTTTTTTCTTTTAATACAATTTCGCATAAAAACTAAAAAATAAATTGCTTTTATCGAGAAATTTATCTGTGTGCTCTACAAATATCCAATAAATATTGGGGTCATTTTATCCATTTCGTAGTATTTCATTGTCCTTCGAATATGAGAATATAACGAGGATAATAATAATAGCCATTACTTTTGTATTTGTTCCTTTTTATAGTAAATGGAGGCCATTAAATAACCAAATTCTCTTAGAAGAAATGGTAAGACACGACTGATAGAGCAAGATTTATGCATTTATATTAGAGACCCATTATTATCTTTTTCGCTCATGCGAAAAAATGCGAAAAAGATATAAATACGTGGTTTGGCCACTCTAAAATGACGCAGGAGGAAGATAGACTTATTTATAAAGTTTCGTCAGGATGCAGATTCTACAAGGTTCCAAATATTATACAGGGTGTAAAAAGTATGATGCTCACGATTT
>JAHBCN010015876.1:0-20393 GCA_019359885.1 Listronotus oregonensis
AATACTTGCTATTATAAAGAACATACTTTTCAGTGTTGCATACATCATAAAGCAGCTGAATAGGGCCGTCTTTAAATTCAAAAACAAAGGTCGTAATAAAATGGCAGAATGTTTAAATTTTCTTTACTCTTAGCGGGCACCCGAGATGAACATTAAAGGTAAAACCTATTAAATAAACTAAATGCACTTTTTAAATATAAAAGTTAGGTTATGGTAAATTTGCAAAATTACCTAAACTGAAAAAGTTTTCAAATATTTTTTTAAAGGTTTAAATTTAATATAATTATAATACTTATAAAAATAAAGCAAATCCTAATTAAATTGTAGCTTATTAATCATATTTTTGGATTGAATTAAATCCCAGAGAGGAATGCTTAGAAATAGAATCATTTAGATTTGCCGGATAGTATACACGGCACTCTATTTATTGGAAGAAATAGGGCAGTTTCAAACAAATGCAGAAAGACGACTAAATATACCAATGGCACAAATTATTTGATGTTTAAACTTTTTACCTAAGGGACATATAAAAAAAAAATTGGTGGGACATAAATTTCCAATGAGCCAACCTTTTTAAACCGATGTATAGAGCGGGGAAGTAAATGTAATTCTAATTGAGACTCCCTGTATATTCCATTAAGCCCCTTTTAAAGAAAAAGATCTATAAATTTGTATTGGTTATTTTTTTTTTTAAATGTCAATATTTATCAACTATATGTCCCAATCCTTCTCTGTATCTTTTGTTTTAACTTGTTTAATTCCAAACTATCCTGTATTTTAAAAGGTTTTTTTGTGGATTTGCTTTAGTAAAAATGATTTTATAATTATTTTTAGCATCAAAAATTAATTTAAATACATGTTTTACTTTTACTAATATATTTAAAGTAGTTATAAAAGATACACTGACAGAATATTGGCTTTTTTGTTTTGACATTTAAGTAATTTATTTTTACCTCTTATTATTTTAAACTAAAATCGCAAATTTCTTATCGCAGCATAAGTTAAATTAATTTTGTTGTTGTTTTAAAAATCCATACGAAATTGTTTTTTTTTTAAATGTATGAAAATAATAAGACGAATTCAAAAACGAACTAATAAATAAGGAGTCCCATTAAGAAAATGCTAATATTCTGTTGTATTTCTTTTGTTTTAGTTTAAATCTTTTTTTTTGTGGTTCTTCAGAACTTGAAAAAAATACAAAGATTTAATAATTTAATTTTAAATATGCGGGAAGGCACAAATATGGCCCTGTTTCGTTCTCGTGGGATGACCCTGTACAGAGTGGTTTTTTTTCTTTGGGTTTTTATAGGGTATAGGCTAAATGGAAAGCGATACAAAAAAAACTAAAATACATTCCCGTTCTCTTTTTTTATTTTTGTTTTAATAAATCAGATCTACGCTAACTGATTGCTTCAAAAGATATAGGGGATTCTCGAAATCTGTCGGTTTTTATTATCTCCCATAACTCGGTTATATGAAGATGTAGAAAAACTTTAAATACAAAAAATCAATTTTTTGAGAAAAACCCCAGTTTATAGGGTGTCCCATTTAAGAAAAAGCTAATTTCGATAAAATCTGAAAAAGTAAAACATCCATATATTTCTTATGTACGCCCATTTTCTATTCTACGCAAAAAATCATAAAACTTTTGTATTTAAAGTTTTTATTTATCTCTATAAATAACCGAGTTATGCGAGATAATAAAAACCCGATTTCGAGAATCACTCTATATCTTTTAGAGGAATCTAGTTAGCGTAGATCTGATTGCGTCATTTAACTAAACCTAAAAAAGAGAATGGGACGTATCTTAGTTTTTTATCTCTTACCATTTACCTATACCCCATAATACCAACGAAAAAAAACATCCACAATAAGTCAACAGATAAAAAAAAACAAATGTTTCTTTTAAATTTTTTTCCCAAAAATTTTAGTGGGAAAACTATGCATATTTACAATTGGATTTAAACCAAATTAGTAAAATAAATTTTCTTTCATTATACTATTAAACCCTATATTTGTCGAAAATGGTTGACAATAAATCTACCAATATTAAGCTCTGATCGCCTTTTTTACTTAATTAAATACGTCATCATGCGCCCTACATAGCTATTTAAATATTTATACAAAATTTTCTTGAAATAAGTAAATGGATAGTCCGTTCTATACGATAACTATTTATTTTCCATTAGGCTTAAGCGATCAATCAAAATAAATATTTTACTTTAATTTGGGAAATGAAATAATTTCTGTAAATCAATAATATTTGTTGTAATGGTTGCGTTTATCAAGTTTAAAACAGTTGGGTTAGCAGTAAAAAGTACTGACTGGATATTCTATAGTTAGGACTGACTTTAGGAAAAAATTTCTGTCCATACCATGTGGATCATTCTGAAGGTAAAAAATTTTTAAAAACGTACACGTTTATTTCCTGTTTAGATTAATTTAAACAACTCAATAATCGCTTGATTAGCTTTTATTAAGATAGTTAAAATTTAAAACCAAAATAATATTTAAACATACCACAAATGATGAAAAAATCTTTTCTTTGAAAACCCTATTACATAAAATCTTCCACATTCCCTACATCAAATTTTAATAACTTAAAATTTTGGATGTTAACTTGGTTTTTTCAAAGGAACGTAGGGAAAAATGTAATGACGTCATAGCGTCATTATTTTGTACCGGGGCCCTCTATCGCCACTAGTTGAAAGGAGCGTTAATAATGGTTATGTCTTATGTCAAATTTAAATAATGGAGGATTCGCGGCTTTTCTAGTGTTTTGGTTCTTGTAATTGTTTTTTTTGCTATGGTTTAACAACTATTTGGATTGCAGATTTTTCGATTTATTAATTAATTCCCAAATAGATAAATTAGTCCAATTATTTTTAAATCATAGAGGAAAAGTTTTATTTAGAGTTGACTTGGAAAAGCTAATAACTTATTAAATTGAAAATTTGGTTTATATCTTAGCTTTTCAACTTATTTCTTAACTCTCCAAAGTCCTTACATTTTGAATTTAAATTAAAAGTGTATTAAACGATTAGTATATAAGTTTATGAGTGACATACGTGAACCGTTTCGTTTTGCGGGGTATATTCGTGTTAAGCACGGTTAGAATGATGGGGAAAAGAACTGCTATCAACCAGTAGTTAAAGGGGTATGTCGCAAAAAAAGCCTTTTGCATTGTTTTATATTTTACTACCATTGGTATCGGGTTTTTAAAGTTTTTTTTTTAGTTACGTCAACATTTCCAAGTACCGAAACACGTAGATATTGCATTTTACGGTACTTTTCGGACAACACGGTAGTGCCACCACGGACGTTATGCAAAAAAACACTACCTCTGATCAACTCTTAAACTTACAGTTTAACGTGATTTCCAAAATACACCAATTTCCAATATTACTAAATATCGGTTAACTTCGTTGATCTCACGTGAAGTGATGATTCGACTCGGAAATCGAACCTGGGTCGCCAGCGAGCTACACAGTGAACACAATTATAAACTATTTAATAACGCTTAAAAAAGCTAGTTCCATAGAGATATCGAATGGGATTATCACTTGTATCAGATATAACGCACGCTTGACGTTGCTTAATTTCGCTGATCTGAGTAGACGCGGTGTTTCTCCGCGGCAAAGGCCGTTAATGCCGTACTTTTTTTTAGGTAGTTTACTCGTAATACGGATTTTCTTAAGAATTAAATGAAATTAAAATATATCGTCTGTGAAACGAGATATTAAGAATCCAATTGTGCATAATTAACATTGTCGATATCTGCCATGTACAAAAGCCATATTTCGGAATATCTAACTAATAATAACGGTTCTTACGATATTTTTTAAAAACTAATGCAATATAAATCAAAGTATTAGAAAATTTAAAACGAAAGACAGAATTTTTTGATTGTTTTGTTAAAAATATATTGTTTTTTAAAAGTTTACATAATTGTGTGTTATTAATAAATAATGTGATGTAATGAGTCTTTAAGTAAATTTACGTGGCATCTGGCCTTTATTTTTGAAGATATAAAAATTGTAGGTTTTTTCCATATTATCTTTTGAAATTATCGGTACAAAAATATTGCATTAAAAAAATGAAAAAATTTGAACACCTTCAACTTTTTTAAATGGAACACCCTGTATATTATGGGCTACAACGAAATATCTTCTTTTTGTGATTTTAAATAAGATTTGAGTGAACAGTTTTTCAGATAGTTTAGCTTAAATTATAATTAAATTGAAAAGAAAATCACATTTGTATCAAGAAAGCCATTAAATTGTTATGTTGCTAAATTTGGTGAAGGTTTTTTGGAAATAATGTTTATTCTTGCGATTAAACATTCCTGCTAAAGTAAAGGGGACTCGTCTTAAATAAATTTTATTTAAAAACTCTGGATCCTGCCCAAAGCCTGTATTTCCAAATGCATACTCAGGTCGGTCCTGCATGTTTTGTTCAGTAATATTCTGGACGGACATAAATTTATAAAGAGGAAATTTATAAAATTTTACAGTTAAATAAATTTTATAATTTGTTTCATTAAGTTTAAATGCCGCATCCAAGATTGATATTTCAGGATTTTCTAAAATTATTTAAAGTAATTAGTGCTAGTCCAATAGAAAAAGTATAATAATTATTCCTGGAAAAAACGAGTATAGCCAAATATTTGTTTTCATTTTGCGCTACACTCCTTTTCTTTATTTTTAAGCTTTTCCGGTCACTTAACTTTCGTAATCTGTATTTAATAGTCTCTATAGATGGTACCCGTTGTTAAGGATATAATAAGTGATATTCCCTTCGCACTGTCGTCAGATTATTATTGTTGAAATCTAAATAGCCTATCGACAAGAAAATTATTCTTAATAGTTAAAATTATTAACTTCAACCTTTTGCAATATCGAGACGTCAAATTTATTATAACAATTTTATTGTTTTCATGGCTTTCTTGATACTAATATGATTTTTTTAAAGTTATTTATAATTTAGGCTAAAATATCTCAAAAACTATTCTTTTAAATACCATTAATGTATATACCTATATTTGAAATCAGAAAAAAAATTTTTTTTCGTTATAGCCTAAAAATTTCATTAAAAAAAGTTGAAGTTGCCAATATTTTTTTCATTTTTTTAATGCGGTATTTTTTTACTAATAATTTCAAAAGATAATACGGAAAAGAAACCCACAATTTTTATATAAAACATTTTTTTTTATCTTCAAAAATAAAGGCTCCAGATGTCAAGTAAATATAAGCAAAGAGCCTGTACACTATTTTATTATGTTTTTACGTAATCGCTCTTATGGGAGTTAAATTTTAGGACTAGGTGGGACCAAAAAGTGTAAAATAGTGTAAAATATTACTGAATAACGAACAGACCTTATGTGTTGTGCACAGTCTCCTACAAAAATAATATTTTCAAGCATTGAGAACTTCTAACTTTTGATAAAGCGTATTCGATCCTATTTGGAACAGAGCTAAATTTGTGATCCATTCAAAATACTATATCACGAATTAAACTAAAATTGAAAAAATAAAATGATTCGTACTGATACTAGTCAAGGGAGTTCCGGCACGTTTACCAATTAATTTTTGTTAGAAAGAGATGGGCGACTTCTGCGCGAATGGCATAAAAAAAACGAAGATGAAAGATGTTCATCCCAATCTCGCTTTGCTTACTATAAGGCGATTCTTTTGTCTACGACTGTCGCGAGTGAACTACCTTAAAACTACTCTATCTTTGAATTTCGTGAGATTCGAACTCTTATCACCCCGGTCAAATTAGTGATTAGTTGTGTATTTTTATATACTTATTTAATACATATTTTTGGATAAGCGGTTTTAAAGGTTTCCATAAAAAGACCTTGTTTGAAATATTAAGAAACCCATCAATATTGACAATAATATTATTATTGAACATCTCTAGCAAACATTTTCCAACTGAGTTAAATGTTATAATGTGTAGAGCAACCATTTTTTAAAACAATCATATCATATTAGTGCTCAGTGCTCTTCAGTGCCGAATTTATATTTTTTACGAGTGTATGTTTGTATGTACCTTTCTAAAATAATAATTTTCCATATGTAGAAAGGGAGGAACTAAAGTTAATTATAAAAATGAATTATTCATTAAGAAAAGGCATTAAAGAAACAAGAATTACATTTTTTACGGGACTTTTTAAAAGCAAAGTCATCTATAATATTATCATAATTTATGGTGTTCATTATCTCTGCTTCTATGTGGAGAAAAGCCAAAGAATTCATTTTTTCTTCAGACGATAAAGACCTTTCTAATTTTTTTTACACAGGAAAAACTTCTTTCCCCAGAACAATTCGTAGCCGAAGTGGAAAATGGGATGCGGAGAGCTATAATATCTAAGTTAGGGTAAACATTAGATAGAAAATGGGTGTTTTTCAATAACCGCACAAAACGCATTATGCCGCACAATGCTCAACATTGAGTGTTTCAACTACCGCACTGCCTCGCGTAACCGGTCTTGGCTGTTTCAATTAATGCTCGCATAATGCGGCATTATGCGGCATTAATGCGCACTGTACTCCGTAGTTGAAAAACACCCATTGATTCCTCAAAAACGTTGAGAGACTGAGTAGTGAGTTTGATTTAGACTTCACTGCACATTTTGCAGTTGGAGAGGAAATGTGACTGTGAAAATGCACACATTCTTGAACCAAATCTTTCTCTAAATCATTGGTATATTTCACCAGTGACTGGTGAACTTGTTTGACTTTTATCCTTGAAATTAAGTGAGCTTTCTCTAAAATCTGCCGCCTCTAGGACGCTGCCGCCCCTAGGCCGCGGCTTATATGGCCTATTGACAAATCCAGGACTGGTGCCCGTGTACAAATTATTGTTATATCTTTCTGTACCCCCAAACACAGTAATGCAGCTTTTTCTAACGGCCTAACCAAGAACTTGGTTTTTAATATTTGAATTATTTGTTGAATTTTGGTATAAATATGGTGGAATAATTGGCACTTAATTTGTCTAATACAGTAAATATACTTTTTTTAGCAAAGTAGGTTCAGTTTAAGTGCCACAGACTTGCATTTTTTAATTATTTTTGCTATCTTTAAACTACATTATTTTTTGAGAATTAGAAACAAATGCTCTTTAAATTCAAAAATTGTTAATTTTTACATTATTTTTAAACAAAAAATCAATTAGTTATTGATCTTATATTTACGTTAACATGACACACAATTTGTATTTAAATTGTAGTTTACATGAGATTTTCTATGTTCACTTGAAGGATGTACAGTAGGGTAGTTTGTACAGGGTGGGCCAAATGGGTACTTTTAAAGGGAAATTTTAAAGGAGATAGCTGAAAACTAATGTCGGTGTCTGGAGCTCAATTTTCGTCAATAACATAATGGTAAAAACCGCATATCGATATCTGTTACCATTTCTGAGTTACAGGGTGTTTTTCAAAAAAGTGCATTTTTTAAAAATTGCTGTAACTTTTTTGCTATGGAAAATTTTGAGTTTTTGTAAAAACATTTCCTAAGCAACTTTTTACGTAAAATTTAATGGTGTAAAAATATTTTTTAACAATCAATAGTTTAATAGTTATTAACAGAAAAATCGATGTTTTATATGTGACTGTATATTTTTGAATAATTGAAAATAACTTTAAATTACCTTTTCAAAAAGATAGCACACTTAATATTTTGCTCGAGTTTTCTTCGAAATAAAGAGTTTTTAATAGTTCGCCCACTTTGAACAAGTAGGCTTAGGACGCCCCTGAGCGCGGCCATGATAAAGAAAACAAATGCTTCTTGGTAATTGTCAAATTGTGATTTTGGCTGTAAACACGCCGTAATTTAGTCAAATCTTTCAAATAAATTTAAAATGAAATTTGAAAATTATGAAAAATGGGATATGATAGTTTGTTTTATACAAGCCTGGGAGAATCCAGAAGCAGCAAGCAATTTATACCACAACCAATATCCAGAAAGAAGACAACCCTTTAAAGATATTTTTAAAAGATTGCGACAGAACCTTATTAATAGTGGCCAGTTTGAGAAAAAAAGGTCAAAACAGTTTATAACAAATAGGGATAAGGAGTTAGAAGAGATAGTAGTTTTAGGAGCCGTTCAAAATAATCCTAAAACGTCAACACGAAAATTGAAAACGTTAACAGGACTGGCAAGAACTAATGTTAGACGAACTTTAAAGAGATGCAAATATAAACCATACAGGACCAGAAAAGTGCATCATCTTAGACATGGAGATTTTGAACGCCGCATAGATTTTTGTCGGTGGTTTCTGGAAAAATGTAACCGTGTGCGCGATTTCCAACTAAATTGTATTTGGACTGACGAAGCGTATATAAGCAGTGTCGGTATTTTTAACTGCTATAACTCGTATACTTGGACGCAACAAAACCCTCATTCAGTAGTCGAGCTAAGAAACCAAGGAGGATTTGGGCTTAGTGCCTGGGCAGGTATTTTTAGAGGTAGGATTATTGGCCCGTTAATTTATGTTGGTACCCTCACCTCTTAACGATATTTGCAAATTTTAAGGCAACAAATAGAACCTTTCATTGATGATCTACCTCTAATGGAACTCGGAAACATATTTTTCCAGCATGACGGGGCACCGCCTCACAACGCTGAAATTATTAGTAATTTTTTAGCAGATAACTTTGACAATAATTGATTGGGTAGCTAACCAAGGTCCCATCCGTTGGCCAGCGAGGTCACCGGACTTAACGCCCATGGATTGTTATCTTTGGGGAAGACTGAAGGACCTTATTTTTAAATTACCTATACGTTCTAGAGGTGAATTAGAAGTAGCGGTTGTGCAAGGGTTTGCATCTCTCACCCCTCTTGAATTGATGAATTCTACAAGAAATGTCCGGAAACGGTGCCGTTTGTGCATAAGAGAGACCGGTCGACAATTCGAACATCTCCTGTAGCTAAATCTCTTGCGCTGGTTTATTACTTTTTATTGTTGTTTTTATATTTTATTTGCTAATCTTATTCCAAATATGGTTTACATTGTTATAAAATTCGACATCATTCATTGTAAATATAGGTTTCATTTTATAAAATATTAAGTGTGCTATATTTTTGGAAAGGTAATTTAAAGTTATTTTCAATTATTCAAAAATATACAGGGTGTCCCATATAAAACATCGATTTTTCTGTTAATAACTATTAAACTATTGATTGTAAAAAATATATATTTACACCATTAAATTCTGCGTAAAAAGTTGCTATGGAAATGTTTTTACAAAAACTCAAAATTTTCCATAGCAAAAAAGTTACAGCGATTTTTAAAAAATGCACTTTTTTGAAAAACACCCTGTAACTCAGAAATGGTAACAAATATCGATGTGCGCTTTTTACCATTATGTTATTGGCGAAAATTGAGCTTCAGACACCGACATTAACCCTAGAACCACAACATAAGTCAACTGAAACATAAACCACAACGTGGGGTCGCAAGTCACCCACTTCAGTAATAGCTTTATACATGTAAAAAATGTATCTGTTAGAATTTGGTTTCAACATAATGTATTATATATTCAGTAAGCTTTTTAAAATAAATAACAAAACGAAAGTATAAAAAAATATAGTATGATATAAAAATCAAACTGGTTTTATCTTTAACATATTTTTATTTACACATGAAAATAAACACAACTTATGAATAAAAATTGAAAGATAAAGTGAGATTCAATTTTACATTTTTCACAAATGCTAACTTGGTGCTCCGCGCACATATTTTTTCCGCAATGAAAGCATATATGACGCCCTTTGCGGTCCCTGGTCCTTGAACAAAAATCACATCGACGTGATCGGTTTTGGGGTACCTAAGGCGGCATTTCTTCTGGATATCCAAGGTAATCACGAATAGATTGTCTTAATTTTCTCGGCAATCGTTTATTTTCGGCTCTTTGTTTCATATGACCTTCGACCAACGCATCAGCAAGTTTTTTTAAAAACTGGGATCGAGTATCACTATTATCCTTTTGAAATCGATGAAATACAAAAGAATTGATTCCAGCAGGGTCTAACATTCCATAAAAAATTCTTAATGGCCATCTTCTTGTTTTTCGTGCAACTGTTTTTGAATGACACAGCTGGTCAAATGTATCCACCCCTCCCTTAGTCGAATTGTAAAATAAATTAATTTCTGGCTTCTTAGTCTTTAAATCTATTTCGTCCAGAAAATGCATGGAACTTATTAAAAGCACGCATTTTTTCTTTTCCGATAGATGCGAAACTAAAGTAAATTCTTTTGAGAAAGCAAAAGCTGATGAAGGGACTTCTTTGCGTTTCACATCCAACAATTGTAACGGGATTTCTCTTTTGTTTTTGCGAAGAGTTCCCACCATGGTAAGTTTATTTTCAAGAAGCTTCTGTTCTAATTCAGTTGAAGAAAACCAATTATCGACGGTAACATTGCGATTTGTTCCTGCTATTATATTCGTCAACTTCATAACATATTGCGTTGGAATCAAACCGTCTTGAGGGTTTCTGTTAGGATCTTTTCTAGTATAGGGAATGGCAGAACACATATAATAAGTTTTGGCGTCGCACATCATAACAATTTTGAGACCATATTTGTCCGGTTTGCTGGGTAGGTACATTTTAAATGGACATCGCCCTCTAAAATTCAAAAGTTGTTCATCGATAGTTACATATTCGTATGGAGTATAGTTAATTTGACAGTTATTTATAAATAAGTACCATATGTCTCTTATGGGTGCAAATTTGTCCACAGCTTTTCTCTCGGCACGCGTTTTTTTCTCATCAAAACGCAAACAGTTTAATAAAAACTCAAATCGGTTTTTTGTCATTGTGTTACGAAATATGGCTACACCAAATTTCTCCGACCACATATCTTCTAAAGAAAGATGTGCATCTTTTAAAACCCCAGCAAAATAGAGGAGTCCAAACAAAGCCATTAGTTCTAATTTCTTCGTTTCTTGTAGATAGCGCTGTTGAGAAGTATATTTTGATGAACGAAGTCCTATTTCGTCGTTTGTACTCTTTAAAATTATATCCAAAATCTCGTCAGTAAAAAAATAGGTGCCATATTTCTTTCAAAGTTTTAGTATCTTTAGCTTGTCCTTTTGGACCAGGTAAATGCAAAACAATATTTCTTGCAGATGTTCTTGTTCTCTTTGAGACTAATGGCTGCGCGTACCACTTGAAGCCATTACGACCAAAAAAACCGGGACGCTTGTCATCTATGGGCTCCACGTCCATAGTACCATCATTGTTTTCAATTTCCTGCTCCAGTTCTTGGAATGTGTATTCGTCCGGCACCGAATCGTCTAATAATAAACCATCTTCATCTTCACTGTCTTCTTCATCTAATGACTGGTCTTGCAGGTCTTCATTTTCTTCGTCTTTGTATAGCTCATCCCAAAGTTCCTTTTCCGTAAGAGGTCGTGATCTTTCATGCAAAGCTTGTCTTTAATTAAGTCGTAACCTTTTAGCGTCCATTTTCTTTAATAATAATAAAAAACAAAAAAAAATGTCAAAATAAACCCTTAAACTTAGTGTGAAAAAAATGTAAAATAAACCACAACGTGGGGTCAAAACACACGGAATTATTATTTACTCAGGATTATAATAATTTGGCCGACAAACACTTTTGCACACCGCAAGCTATTAAAGAAAATCCAAACCGTTGGGTCACGGGCGACCCAGGGTTAATTTTCATCTATCTCCTTTAAAAATGGGAGTTTCCCTTTAAAAGTGCCCAATTTGGCCCACCCTGTACACAGGATGTCTCATTTAAGACGAAACTTTAAATAATTTTTAAATCGAAAATAATTTAAAAAATGATTACTATGAGATTATTGGGATTTTCTTTAGAATATAAAAAGTAAACCTGATTTATTTTAAGATAATTACTAAAAATACGTAATTTAAAGTTAAATACCAGCATGCATTTTAATACATTGTTTTAAGCCCTTCACAATGTACAAAATTATATCTTGTTTATACAAGTTAAAATAAATATTGTTCTGCAAGAAGGCAAAAATCTTTTTATAATAAAAATCGTATATGTAACTAGAATAAATATAAAAAAAGGAATTTGATTATTAAATGTTTATGCAGGATTAGGATCTTCGGGAGCTGGGATGAGCCCCAGGGTGTTTAGACATGCGGGCCCCAGCAGTTGAACAAAAAATACACATAAATAAATGAAAACAAAGATTACAAAAATAGGTGTAATAAAATATTAAAAGAAACCAGTCATACCCAGTATGCCTTTTCAAATGGTGAATATTCACTACGCGCTAATTACATCAGCACATAAAAATAAAGAAGTGGTCTGTACATTTAACCAGACTCATCTATCTATATGTATTTTAATGCGCTTAATCCAAATCCGAGGTCCGTTTGGCCCATACATGCTCAAAATGTTGAGTAAATTGCTAAGAATCTCCTAAAAATGGCTAAAATTTGTAAAAATTGCAATTATAAAAACGAATTTTTTCTATTGAACTTGATCAAGTATATTTTTTATGTATTTTGTTTGGCTGTACACCTTCCAAATTTTGAGTAAATTACGTAAAAACGCTAAAAATGGCTAAAAACTAAAAACATTGCAGTTATAAAAACAAAAAAAAATCATTAAACTTGAAGTATGTTTCCTAGGTATTTCGATACGCTGAATTTAAATCCGAAGTCCGTTTGGCCGTATAACCTCTTAATTTTAAGTTGGAAAAAACTGCTAATAAGGCCTAAAATTGGGAAAAATTGCAGTTATGAAAATGAAGAAAATTTTATGAAACAAGATTAAGTATTTTTTTATGTATTTCAATACGCTAAGTCCAAATCTGAAGTTTATTTAGCAATTTTGAGTAAAAATACATAAGAAAAGCAAAAAAAAAAATAAATACATAAGAAACATGTTTGATCTTGTGTAATAAATTTTTTATCATTTCCTAACTGCAATTGTTCGCGATTTTTAGCAGTTTTTTGCAATTTACTTAAAATTTTGAGGGTGTATGAACCAAACGGACCTAGGATTTGGATTCAGCGCAGCAAAATACTTATAAATTGATGGGTCTGATCAAATGTACAGACCACTTTTTTATTTTTGTGTGCCGGTGTTATTTATTGATAGGTTTTACAGCAAGACTGCGGTTTATTGCCTAGAAAATAGACCTTGAAAGTGCAAAATATAGCCATCTTGGAACAACTATACTCAATATGCCATCTAAATCAAAAGAAATTTGATGAAAAAAAATTATAGTGGGACATTATTGGCATACATGTAGGTCTGTCTGTCTGTCGTCCTAAGGGCCAAGATCGACCTCTGCTTTTGTTAAGAAAACAGGATTGCATTAGACTGCATACTGAGTATAATAAAATTGCTCCAGGATGGCTATTTTTTGCACTTTTTAGGTTTATTTTTTGGTCGATAAACCGCAGTCATCCTAGTAAAACCTATCAATTAATGATCAGCGTCGAGTCAATATGAATGATGAAGTAATTTCAACAAGTCTGGTAAAAAGCGACACCTACTTATAATAACTTATAGAAACAATAACACCTAAAAAAGGGAATATTAAAAATAAATATATACTTATTTCAAATACGCCTTTCGAGATGTATGTTATAAAGAATACAAAGTGTTTCTTTTTACTTATAAATTTTTGTTTCGTTTGGGTAAACAAATTTAATAATTAGATGTTAAAAAAAATGCTAACTTAAAATTTTTGGGATTTTGAGTTAGGTAATAGTGCATAAAAATGAAAAAAATCTTGTATTGCGTTCTGTACCCCTTGAATGGCCCAGGCCCCTTGGCTGCCTCTCCTCTCAAGAGACCTGTGCAGAAAAAAACAGAAGTTGGTCATAAATTTACTTTTTTATATAAAACACAGTATGTAGTACTTTCATTTTTAAATTCTAGTTATAATTCTTTGTAAATTTATTATACCATACTACAAATTTAACTGATTTTAAAAGAAAATTATTTGACAACTGACATTCCAGTAGCTAAATAATCTAGACGGTAAAAATTAGTAAAAAATTGTAAATTTTTATATAATTTCACATTATTTTTTTCTTTTAAACCCATTAACTTTAAAAAAAACACACCTATATCACTGTCGTAAGCCTTGATTTAATTTTATTTTATTGGTATTTTGGTAGTTATAAACGTAGTCATTTATTTAGCTTTAAGTTTGATTAAAAGATAGGAATTTTTGATTGTGCACTGAACTGTTTAGTGGATGAGGGTTATAAACTGTTTTAACAATTTACGAAGGTCGAGGGGGGGTTAAGGGGGGTTTAAGGAGTAAAGCGGGACCATCTGCACGTGTCGACGGTGCTGGTGAGCTTTCCAACGGTTTTCCATATTATCGCAGCTAATCACTATTAAAAAATTTTTTTCTCTTGTGTAGCTAAGTGTGACTTTTTAAAAAAATCAAAAAACCTTTTTTTTATCTGATAACAGAAATGTTTTTTTTTTTTTTTGTCCCCTTAATAACCATTGATTTATATATGTAAAAAAAAAATATATAATCAAATTTTGTATGATTCGGGTGTTTTAAAGTCTATTTATTTCTAATAAATTTTAAATATTTAGAACCTAAAATTTATTAAACGTTATAGATTAATTGATCTTTAGCGGGCAAAATGAAAAAAAAAGGGCGAGTAATTCAACATATTTTTAAAAAGTTTTCTGTAATTAGTTAAAACTCCTTTTCCAATTATCTCTATTTATAAAGGAAAAGCTAAACTATTTGCTTATAGTCTAGGAAGAATCGGCGCATGAGTACCTAAAACTATTCCATCTCAATACAATCCTTTTAAAATCCCTTAATTAAAATATGCTCCATACTGTTTTTGAAAGAATTTTATTTTTAACCCCCAATTTTTTTTTATTTTTTTATTAAAATACAAATAAAAAAGGTCCCATGATTTTTTGATAACGATATTTTTGGGGTATACTTTTTTTAAAAGGTCAAAAAACTCAAATTTGGGTAATTTTGACCCATGAAAAATATATATAAAAAAGAATAAAATATAAAAAATTATAATTTTTTATTATTTATGCAATAGTTAATAATATTCTTAAATACGATATGAAATATTTCATTGTTTATACCTCTTTTTTGATTGTTTATTATGAGTGCTCACTAGTTAAAAAAAGCTACTTATTTAAATAAATAATAAAAAAAAAACTTTTTAAAAACCAAAAAACCATATAAAAAATCCTAACCTCCCCCCCTAATAAGTTTATTTTTACTGTCTCCCGGGTCTAAATTGGGCCTTTCTTCGGGTCCCAACGAAGAGATACGATGTATTTTAAAAATAAAGGTAATAATGGTTGCTTAAAAACTAACCGTCAAATTAAAAATCTGATGTCACAGAAAAAAAGTCCATGAAAATGTAAAATGTATAATTATTTGTTCTAAAATCTATTATTTGTCTCTATCTAACACATTATTTCTTATAAAAATTGCCATTAATATGTATTTTTTCGAATAAGTGATACAATTTCGGCTTTTTCCAAAAGTCTTCGGAAGTTTTCAAAATTTTTAAATTTTTAAGGTGGCATTCTGATAAACATCAATTTGCGCAACTTTGTCTTTATTAAACCGACATCTATCTTTAACCCGAATCCCAATATAAACCCAACTTGGGGGACCCCCTACAGCAGTGAAAATTGTTACAGTGGAGGAAATATGTTTATGTGGTTTTGTATGTTAATCTCATAAGTGTTTTTTTTTCACTTATTATTTATTTAAATAAGTAGCTTTATTTTACTTGTGAACGTGCTTAATAAACAATATATTTTTTTCAAATTTCAATTAGGGATATTATTTACCACTGCATAAAGAATTAAAAAATATATGTTTTATATTTTATTCTTTGTTTTATGTATTTTTCATGGGTCAAAAGTACCCAAAGTTGAGATTTTTCCAACTTTTAAAAATTCATATCTCCAAAAATATTAACTTTATCGTAAAAAGTCTTAGGACCTTATTTATTTGTATTTCAATTAACAATTAGAAAAAGTCCGGTTGAAACATAAAAATTTTTAAGGTTTTTAAAAAATTTGGGGTTAAACAATACGGCACCGGGGCCCAAAAAAATTTTTTTAATTTTTCTGTTTAAAGAGGATCCAAAAAAATTGAGGTGGGAAAATTTTCGGTATATGCCCGATTCCCCCTAGACTATAAACAATTTGCTACAAATTTCTTTGATGTTCCTCTTAATCTGCCTCTTCCAACATTTGCTTCTTTCCTAAAAAAAAATCAAAATAATTTTTAAAACTCGAGCAGATTAAGCGCTTTTTTTTCTCCTAATACAGAAAAATCCCCTAGCCGGGGTGGTATCCAAAAAACCCAAAAAAAAGATGCGGGGGTTTACATAAAAATCTTAACTTTCTTATGACAGGGTATTTTTCGAAGAGCTGAAAACCGTGGATGGGGGTGGATTTACGCAAAGGCTGAGGGGTGAAGCCTAGGGCGTAAAATTGGGGGGGGAAATTTACTATTAGAAATTTTTTTTTAAAAAAAATTTAACCCCAAAAATTTTTACGATATATTTAATAAAAATTCAGAAAAAGGCGAAAAAAAATGTCATATAGGGTTTTGCTTAGAAAAAATAATACATAGTTTAAAAAAAAAGGGTTATTTGTTATACCTTTTAAATTTATATTTTTTTTTATATTATGAGATTTGTTTGTTTTAAAAATTTTTTTTAATTTTTTGTATGTCTTACTTTTATTAAATTTTTATAAGAATTATTTGGGGGAAGTTTACATTTTTTTAATAAAAATGTAAATTATACCAAAAAAAATGACGTGGGGGGAAAAAATTTTATTTTATGGGGGCAAAATTTCCGGGCCTTTTCGTGGATGTGAACCTTTTCCCAAGAAAATATCTAAAACTTTTTTTAAAGAGATTTGAAAGGTTATCCCCATTAAAAGAGATTTGCGGGTTTTTTTAAAAAAAACTTAGTGGTTTTAAAAATTTTAAAAAAACAAAATCGTACCAAACATCTTTTATTTTAATAATTGGAAAAACCTTTTAATTTTTATGAAAATACCAGATTATGCTTTTCAAAACTAAAAGGGAATGTAATTTGAGTTTGTGATTTCCCCAATAACCAAAAAATTATAAAAAAAAATCAATAAAAATTTTGGGTTTTGGAAAAACAAAATAATAACTAACGGTTGACTATGCGGTAAACAAAAAAAAACACAATTAAAAAAAAAAAAAATACGTATTGCAAAAACCCTTTTTAAAAATTTTAAAATTTAATCTTGTTTTTAGGGTGCTACAAGGGCGTTTTTTGGACCGGCTTATCGTCATAGGGAAAAACGGGGGGTAAGGAGTCAAAACCCCGTGTCGGGTCCTTTTAACCGGAGTTAATTCACACCGGGTGTGGTTTGAGGGGGTTTTTGATCCCCTTTGATAATAAGTATTTTAATTGCACCTACCAAAATGGAAAGAAGCGTTTTTTTTTAAACCCAGTTTTGTTTTCCATTTGCGAAAAAATTATTTTATTAGAAAATTTTAAATTCTAAAAGAAAAAAATTTTTACACTTATAAATTAAAAAAGTATTATTAAGGAATATTTAGGACGGGGGAAAAATTTAACACGGGATTTGGCCTGAACGTTTTTTAAAAATTTAAGTATGTTGTTTCTCGATCAATGGAAAAACATTTCCCCAAAGGGGACATTTTTGGGAAATATAGAGGTTTTTAATTTTATTTATATATATATATATATATTATATATATATATATATATATATATATATATATATATATATATATATATATATATTATTTGCTAATTGGATATATTTATTTAATAGGTATATATTTTATTTGTCTGTCCACGTGTTTAAGTTAGGCGAGCAAAAAGCATGAAATTTCAAAGTTTTTAGATGGCTAAACCTCGAATTTTTAAATTTTCCCCCCCCGGAAAAAAAATAGGAGAAAAATTTTTTTTACCGTTACCGTGGGGAAGGCATGTGCTCTTACGGAGACTGATTTTTAAAATATTGTCTCTCCCTAGCGGAGACGGTTTTTTATCTTTCCAAATAAACAAAAAAAAATTTGCCAAAACCAACGAAAAATTTTTTTTTATATATTTCTTTAAGTTAAAATAATTTGATTTAAAATTAACCTACGGGTGGCCAATATGAAAAAATAAAATGGATTGGACAATAAAATTTAATATCGTATAACTTGTATATTTTTAAAATTATACTTTTTGACATTTATTTTAAATTATTAAAAAAATTTTGGTTTATTGTTCCAAAAAAGGGTTTTTTTAATTAAAAAATTTTTTTGGTTTGTTTCCAAGAAGGGCATATAAAAGGTAAAATTTTAAAAAACCGCACTTTTTTTCCCTAATTTTTTTAAAAGAGAAAAAAAAAAGCTACCCCAAATAAAAAAACAATATTTTAAGGTAAGTACTGGGTTTTTATTCACCATTTGGATTTCCCTTTTTTTGGAAATTTGGATTTTAAAAATAAAAAAAAGAGTTTTCATTGTTGGTACTTTTTTTTTTAAATCAAACGCTCTGTATATTTGGCCAAGTTTTAACTTTTTATTCAATTCTAAAACCTGTACGTCAATAATTTTTTCTGGGATAATTTAGTAATATTAAAGTAACTAAATTAGGCACATAACATGGGGGTTTTGGCTCTCAAGATTTTTTTAAAAATTTAGTATGGTGTTTTTAAGTCAATAAGCATCTTTTTTTAAATTAACATTCCTGTGCAGACCTACAGGGTGGCCCAAAAAAAACTGATAAGTTAAAAACCCCCTTTCCCCTTTAAACTAATTTAAACATCAAAAAAAACCCGACTTAATCTAAATCCAAAAAAAATAATTATATAAAATAATAAATAATTAAATGAACAATACTAAATTATTAATGGAATTTTAACCGCAATTTTTTTGCGGCAAAAAATTTTAAAAGACTTACCAAAAAATGGAAATCCAGGAGGCATGGTGAATAAAAAACCCCTAAAACTTTTCCCCCTGGTGCAAAAAATTTTTGAGTTTGGGGGAGCTTAATTTTTTCCCTCCGTTGAAAAATTGCCAAAAAAGGGGGATTTTAAAATATGTATTAATGTCACAAAAATTTGGGGAAAAACCAAAAAAAAAAACTATAATTCCAAATATCCCTGTATATTGGGGCAAAAAAAAAATTTTTTTCCAAATTTTTAATAAAATTCAAAATTATTTTTTTTCTAAAAAAAATTTTTAAAAAATTATTCCTTATTTAGACGAAATTTCACCTTTTTTTTCGTTTATATTGAAATTAATAAAAAACTTCAAATTTTTTGTGATTTTTTTCCCCCTTGGGGGTGCATAAAAATGTCCCATTTTAAAATCAAATTTTAAAAAAAGTTCGAGAGCCAAATTCCATGTTTTGTGATGTCCCTTTAGCCCTTCTAATAAAATTATAAAAAAAGTCACTATTACCATTTTTTCATAAAATTTTCAGGGGGAAAAAAAAAAGTGTTATTTTGAAATTTTTTAACCTTACGACCTATAAACTGAATCAGTACAGAATCCCCGGGGAAATCAAAAAAATATTTTGAGCTTTATAAAACCGTACCAGGGCGACTGTTTATTGACCTTGAGGGCCATTTTAAAGAGTTTTTTTTTTTAATGGAAAACCCTTAACTGTTCTCGTGGGTCACGCTATATACAGGGTAATTCCTGTTGACCTTTTTTAAATGTGCATAAAATCATTAAAATAAACCTTTTTTTCAAAAAAACTTTTTAAAAAAAACCCAAAAAAAACTAAGCTCATAAACCTTTGAAAATGGGGTCTAGTGCGGGGCCCGGTCCCCAAAAAATTTTTTTTTTTTTATTTACGTTTATTTTTTCCCTTGTTATTCACGCATTAAAAATTAGTCGCTTTGGTTTTATCAGACGAGGTGAGAGTTTATTTTAAATTATTGTTAAATTGCAAAAATGGCACAATACGGAAACGATGAATTCGTGGATATATTGCTGATTTTTTATAGTTTCGTCAATCTACGGCGGCTGCTTCGAGATTGTACGCATGACGGTTTCGTTGCGGGCTCATCCAACAACAAGTTCTCGAGTAAATACAAGTCAAAAAAAAGTGTGGACAACATTTTCCGGGGAAAATCAGTTTATCCCCTTTTCTTCAAGGTTCCCCAAACCCTACAAAAGAAGACTTCCCCGTCGAGTTTAGTTTTGGGTTCCCCCCTTTTAAATAAATTAAAAAGTTTCCCACAGGACCATTTTAAACTAAATGAATATAAGTTTTTATTTTTTAAAATATTTTTTAAAAAATTATTTGAAAAAATTGTTTATTTTTTAAAGAGTTTTATACACAATTAAAAAAAAAGCGTCAACTTAGGAATCAACCCCGTTAAAATTAAATAAATGT
>JAHBCN010015877.1:0-20410 GCA_019359885.1 Listronotus oregonensis
CTTTTTTTCCCCTGCTCTCTCGCACTGCCGACCAACAAAGCTGACTCTAGAAGCGTACAATCAAGCAACTAAAGTAGAGGGTTACTACAAAATATAACAGTAGGAATAAATAATTTACCGTTTTTTTAATGTTGATAAAGTTCTCTAATGTTATAGATAGGCAACTAATTATACAGTAATTTGTATAACTGGTTGCACGGTTGTTCAATTACGTATTCTTTGAGCAAATACCTTCTAGATGCAGCCCTGCCGCTTGGCATTGCAAAAAAACGGGCAGGAAAAAGAAACATGTCTTTCTCTCCCACTGTACAGTGCTGATTGGTCGATGAGGAGCGGCCGACCAATCAACACGCAAAGCAGATATATTCCTCCCAGAAAGAGTACCCAAATGATCTAAATTTCATAAAAAAAAAAAGTATTTAAAAGCTTGAGAATTCCAGTATATGTAAATAAATCAACTTCATATATTCTGTACTCAAAAGTGGCTTCAACTTCGATTTTTACCAACATTTGGTATATGGGGGTTTTTGGGTCGCTGATAGCGAATATGAAAAAAAACAGTCGGAAAAGTTTCTGTTTCGAGATATCCATCATCACAGTTAAATATCAAACTATCTCTTTTTCACTATATTCCCCTTCTTTTTGCACACAATTTATGATTTTTACACTAAATTGGCACACAATATTTTATATTTATTTTTTTTTCTATTAAATTAATAAATTGCCAAGTGTTACTTTGAAACAGTGCAGCTATGTTTGCTAAAAAATCCCTAGTGTATACATGGTTGCGGCGTTTGAAAGTAAAGCTTTGCAATTTAATGGAAAAAAGGTGTAAAATAAATACAAAAACAAGTTTAAAAAAAAAAATTGTATGCACTTCAGTGTAAAAATCATAAATTGTGTGCAAAAAGAAGGAGGAATATAGTGAAAATGAGGATAGTTTGTTTTTCAACTATGATGATGGATATCTCGGAAACGAAACGTTTCCAAACCTTTTTCAGATTCGTTCTCCCCGCCTCAAAAAACCCTCGTATACAACATTTGGTCAAAATCAGAGTTGAGGCCACTTTCAAGACGATTACCCATTTTTTCAAATAAAACTGGATTGGGAAATTATGGTGCAATATTTATCCAACTGATTTTAACGTAATTTGGCATAATGTTCATATCATCTTCATAGTATGAAGTTGTTTCTGGTTAATATAAAGGTTATTGAAGAAATCTAAAGGATCAAAATTAATTACAAATAAATTTGTTTACTATTTGCAGTAATGCATTTTGTTTATATGTATAACAAATAATGTTCTGGACCTCTTTGAGAGGAAGCAAATCTCGATTCTTGTTAAATACATTTTTCTAAACGGTTTCCCGTAAAAACATGCTTGCCACCTCCTACATACAACAATTCTTGTTTTCTGACAAGTAAGACTATATTTTTACACCTAAATTAATGTAACGTATCTACATTTTTTAAAATTACATGTTGGGAAAGGAGCTTTTAATATATTCAATCATCAACACATCGGGCTTGTAGGGTCATCAACACTCTTTGGGTTTTTAAGTAAGTTAAGAGTAGGACGTCTTAGAATTAAACTTTTTAAGTGTCAAGCAAATCATCTTCAGAATCTGAATGTCGAAGTAAGTGCTTCTTTAAAACGGTTTTATAAAGAGTTCTATAAGGACACCGATCACATTTAAACAAATCAACTCTCTTCGGTTTTGTATGTCGGGGCAGGTGCCTCATTAGAGTACTTTTATAAATAGTTTTATAATCACACTGATTGCATTTGAACATGGTAACATTTTCCGGATTTTCATGATGCAGTAGGTGCTTATTCAAATTACTTTTATAGCGAGTTTGATAAGTACAATGAGTGCATTTAAACATATCAGCATTTTCTGGTTTAACATGTCGAAGTTGATGCTTCGTTAAATCACTTTTATACAATGACTGATACCCACACTGATTGCATTCAAACTTATCAACATTTTCCGGATTTTGATGTCGAAGTCCATGCTTTTTCAAAGCACTTTTATAGAGTGTTTGATAATCACAAATGTTGCATTTAAACTTATCAACATTTTCCGGATTTTGATGTCGAAGTCCATGGTTTTTCAAAGCACTTTTATAGAGTGTTTGATAATCACAAATGTCGCATTTAAACGTATCAACATCTTCGGGTTTTTTATGTTTGCGTAGGTGCATTTTTAGATTACACTTCTGGAAAGTTCGAAAATTACACTGATCACATTTAAATCTATTATTATTTTTAAGTTTCATGGGGTAGTTAGCAGGATTTTCTGAATTAAGTTTCTGCATTGTCTGGCAAGCATTTTGATTTAAATAATCTTCATGTCTTGCTTGATTGTTTGTCAATTTCCTAAAAAAAAATTAAGTTAGCTTTAATTTTAAGTAATACACAAGGACAAGAACAATCCAAAAAATATTACTTCCAAAATATAAGGAGTACACCACACCTCCGCAAAAATACTGTCACATTTCAAGAATTAACATTTTTTGGAAGAAAGATAAAAAGAAAAACAAAATATTACTGATCAACTACTGTTAATTGGAACTAATACATAGATAAAATTTTAAAAATAATTTAATTCCAAAAAGAAGATAATTAAGTTTCTTTAATAACTTACATTATGTAAAAAATAAAAATTGTTTGGGTACCTTTTTTCTTCTTGTTCCATGTCTTTTTCCTCTTTTATTTCTTTTTGCATCTCAGTTATCCCATTTATCATATCAACAGTTTCTGAGTTCTTATGTCGAAGACGATGCTTATTTAAATTATTTTTATTGAGGGTTTGATAAGAACAATGGTCGCATTTTAAAATTTCAGCATTTTCAGGATTTACATGTCTGAGTCGGTGCTTCTTTACGTCACTTTTATGAAGTGTGCGATAATCACAAATGTCGCATTTAAACATATCGGCATCTTCTGGCTTTTTATGACGGAAGAGATGTCTTTTTAAATTACACTTTTGAAGGCTTTGATACTCACAATAGTCGCATTTATAAATATTACCTTTATCAGTTTTCGTAGGATAAATAACAGGATTGTTTAAGTCAAGTATCTCCATTGTTTGACAAGCATTTTGATGGTCATTTTCTGTAAAATAATCTTCATGTTCGCCTTCACAAGTGATAATCGTTAATTTACTAAAAAAAATTATCTATCACAGCAAAAGTTTGAAACTTAAAAACTAACATACTGTTTGTGTCCGAGTTAAAGTAAAAAGCAGTCTATTCAAAGGGTTTAAAATATTTGGATAGACTTTTACAAATATCGTCTTTCCCTCTATACTTCAAGTCCAAAATTTCTGTCAATGACGCATCGGTCGCTTTTAGAGTGCCCCGGGTTGTGTGGGGTCAGGGGAATCAATTCCAGTGGCGTAGAAAATAAATGATAAAATTTCGTCAAAACATGAAAATATTTTTTACAAGCAAAAGTTATTTTCTCACATTTTCATCAACCCTTTAAATTAGTAACAAGCCAATATTATTTTGGTATTATTCGGATTAATGAAAAATGTAATTTTTTTTTTGCTTAATTTTGCACACCTCCTATTTTGAGGTCATAGAACACAAATTTGAGTTTTTTTGGCGATTTTTCAACGTTTTTCCAAAAAAAAACATTTTTTAGTTTAATTTTACCTTCTCTGATTTTATTTTGCTACATGAAAAAAATAATAAAATTTTAGTCTTAACATAAATTAAAAAAGATGTAAAAGTAGAACGATAGACAATCCAAGTTACACCGACTTGCCAATTCACCACCGATCTTGCAATTTCAATATTAAATACGATATTCACACGCATTGCTTCATCAAAAATATCCACTATATAAGGAACACGAAAGCTCTGAGATCATCAGCATGTAGAATCCAATAACTATTTTGGGTCTTTCGTTCCATATTTAGGATTTCCATACGAGAATATTTTTGATCAAACATTTGGTCAAGTAAGCAAGGTTGATACCTTATAAAAATGTCATAAAGAAAACTATTACAACCTGGTAACAGGTCAACATTTTTAGAATTTCGAGTTGAATTCAAAGTGGTTAGTTCTGGATTTCGTTCCCGAATCCCATGGTAAACATTTTTAACCATTATTCGTTCTTTTAACGTTAACTAAGTTTTTTTTGTAGGCGGATAACTAGTTAAAGGTTGGTTAATATTCATAATTTACAGAATTAAAAGCACTTAACAACGCTAAATCTTTATATACAATTATATACACTAAATAAGATAAACTATTATAAAATTGGCACAAAACAATATCTATATACTACAATTATTAGAAATTTATAATATTTAGAAAATACCCTGTATAGCAATTAAAATTTAAACTTACAAAATCTGTCCATAATCAATAATAACTAAATAAAATATATCGAACAGCACAAAAACCCTAGTCGATACGCTTATTTTTCAAGTCTCTTCAAGTTGTAAACTAGTCATGAAGTTGTTGCACTTTATTAGTCTGATAACAATGATTTCAATACATATTTGTTAAGAACATTTAAGTGGATTGCTGGCTGGTTATATATTTTTGGAATTATGACAACGGGGATAAAACTGTTGGCCGGTTCACTGTTAATTGAGCGGAAAAGTATATCATAGGCTTAAAAATCATTTACTAGTGTTAGATTTTTATTCAGCCGCTTCGTCGGTTGGGGGGCCGGTATTAAATGAGTCACTGACAGAAATTTTGGACTTTAGGTATAGAAATTAGAAAGGGGATGAAGTGAGAACTTTTACAATTAAATTTTGTTTAAGAACATTTTAAAAAATCTTTGTATTTATTGTTTTTACTAATTTTCAAACTGATGGGATACAAATTCAAGATACAGCATTGGGATCTTGAAAACGGTAAGAAATAGTTTTTTTTTACTGGAATACAGATCCAAATAAAAAATAAAAAAGAAGAAAGGAAAAAAATTAAAAGATACGCAATGATTAGGATTGCCTGTATTAGATGGTAATTGTCTCGAAAGTTGTGGTTAGTTAGGCGCTGGTAACAAATCTTGTTTTTGAGATATTCACCATCAAATTTAAAAATCAAACTAACTCCATTTTCTACTATATTTCCCCTTCTTTTTGCACACAATTCTTGATTTTTACACTAAATTGGCACACAATATTTTAAAAAACCTTTTAAAAACTTGTTTTTATATTTATTTTACACTTTTTTTTCATTAAATTACAAAGTTTTACTTTCAAACTTAGCAGCCATATTTGCTGCTAAAACCCCTAGAGTATACATGTTTGCGGCGTTACAAAGTAAAGGTTTGTAATTGAATGGAAAAAAGGTATAAAATAAATATAAAAACCAGTTTTTAAAAGGTGTTTAGGAAATATTGTGTACCAATTTAGTGTAAAAATTAAAAAATGTGTGCAGAAAGAAGTAGAAATAGTGAAAATGATGTTAGTTTTGATTTTATGTTTAATGACGGATATTTCAAAAACGAAACGCTTCTGACTAAAAAAATCTTTCAGATTTGTGATCAGTGCCCCTAAAAACCCTTATATACCAAAATTGGTCAAAATCGGCGTTGCCGCAACTTTCGAGACAATGTCAAATTTTTTAAAACAAAAACAATTTAAAAATGTCCTTTTTTAGGAAAGAAGAAGTAACTGATGTATGTCTACAGTCATCTCCAAATATTTTAACTCAAACTCAAATTATATAATTAAAATGTATGAAAGTTAAAATACTTTATTTTATCCTGTTCCATGTCTTCTTCATTTTTTATTTGCCTTTCCTTATTTTCAATTTTCCAATCAGTGTAGCCAATTTCATCCACTGTTCCCCTGTCATTCAAAATGATGTTTTTAATTTCTTCATCTGAAGTGACATCTGGAAATCTGTAAAAATATAAAAACTTAATATTTAATATTATGCTTACTATAAACAATTGAAAACTAAAAAAAGTTTCTTAAGATTAATTGAAAATTACAACACTTAAGGCTAAGATAAGAACAAAATTTAATTAAAAAAATCTGAAAAAAACACATCCATTTCCAAATATTACATTTCTTTTACAACCTGTATTAAAATAAGTGAGAGTTGTAAAACTACCTAAGTTCATCTTGTCCCATGTCTCTCTCCTCCTTTATTTTAATTTCTTCTATTTTTATTTTCAAGTCACTGTCATCTATTTTTGTCACTGTCTCCATTTTGTTCCTCATAAGAAAAATCTGAAAAACTGAAAACATAAATATTTATCTTAAAAACGCTTATACATTCATAATAAAAAAATGAATAAAGATATGCCTTACATCACAGATCTGTAGCTAACAACTATGAACAAAAAATATATAATTATACTATTTATTGGTCGATTTTATTGAAATTTACTATACCTGATTTTTTTGAGGCACTAATTTGATGTCAAATTTTGTCAAAAACTTTTAGTTATTTAAGACATAACACCCTATTTGGACCTAACTTCAAAAATGCATAAAAATTTCTAAAATTCCTCCTTCTTGAACCTGGTCACAGTAAAACTAAATGATTTTATGGTAGGTCATCTTTTACTTTACAGGATAAACTTATTTTCACGGTTATTTGCTTACTGGTTTTATTAGGAAACAAATTTAATAATTTAATTTTTATATTTAAAGAAGTCAACAATATTATCTAGGGATTTTTGGATAGATATGATGGTACAACTAAAAGGCGCCAAATTTAAAATTTATTTTTTATACGAGAATTAAATTAAAAATATAAAAAATCTTTTACAGAGAAATTAAAAAATCCTGTAAAAAAGCATTTAATCCAAGTAAAAGCATTATTTTAACCTTTTGTAAAAGGTGCATTATGATAAGGGTGCATGGACTCCTGCACTTATATTGCAAGGTGTTTTGATTTAGAAGTCAGATATTATACAAGTGAGGCAGGGGTGCATTCCCCTGAACTTGGATTTTTAAGGACTGGTACAACTTATACTTCAAGTCCAAAATTTCTGTCAATGACGCATCGCTCGCCCCGGGTTGTGTGGGGTCAGGGGAATCAATTCCAGTGGCGTATGTATTTTAGAAAATAAATGATAAAATTTCGTCGAAACATGAAAATATTTTTAACAAGCAAAAGATATTTTCTCACATTTTCATCAACCCTTTAAATAGCCTATATTATTTTGGTATTATTCAGATTAATGAAAAATGTAATTTTTTTGCTTAATTTTGCACACCTCCTATTTTGAGGTCATAGAACACAAATTTGAGTTTTTTTGGCGATTTTTCAACGTTTTTCCAAAAAAAAATACATTTTTTACTTTAATTTTACCTTCTCTGATTTTATTTTGCTACATGAAAAAAGTAATAAAATTTTAGTCTTAACATAAATTAAAAAAGATGTAAAAGCAGAACGATAGACAATCCAAGTTACACCGACTTGCCAATTCACCACCGATCTTACAATCTCAATATTAAATACGATATTCACACGCGTTGTTTTCATCAAAAATATCCACTATACAGGGTGCCACAGATTCGAGTGCATGCATGGGGATCTCGGAAACCGTAAGAGAAGAAGTCGGTTAAATTATACAAAGTTGCGTCATTTAGGGCCTAACAATTTTTGCTTTAGAAAGTTGTAAAATTCCGAGTACTTCCGAGGATATCTGGGAAAAAGCCCAAATTTGCCGATTTCGTTTTTTATTTTTTTCTGACGTTATTTAAAGAGATATGGAAAAACAAAAAGACTTTTCGTGGCCACTTTTTAAGCTCTACAAAACAACGTTGAGGATTTTCCGTACAAAGTTTCGTTTTCGTTAAATCATCATCAACTTTATTTTTTAAATACGGGAAACCCGGGTTTTTTATTTAATTTTTTGAAGCCCTTATTATCCCAATTACAAAAATGTATAACACTTAATATTTATTAACAAATATGGAACGCCCCTATAAGAAATGATGTGCGTTCTTTGTCTAACTCATTGTCTCTTATGGAAAATATGTTTATTTAACAGAAAAATATTAAGTGTTATACATCATTGTAATTGGGATTATAACTGATTCAAAAAAATGCAATAAACAATTGAGTGTCGTATTTAAAAAAATAAAGTTGATGATGGTTTAACGAAAACGAAACGTCGTATGGAAAATCTCTCAACGCTGTTTTGTAGAGCTTAAAAAGTGGCCATAAAAAGTGTTTTTGTTTTTCTCTATCTCTTTAAATAACGTCAGAAAAAATAAAACGAAATCGCCAAATTTCAGTTTTTTCCGGATATCTCCGGAAGTCCTCGGAATTTTACAACTTTCTAAACGGTAATTGTTAGGCACCTAAATGCAACTTTGCCATGTTTAACCGACTTCAATCTTTCGGTTTCTGATCTCCATGCATGCACTCGAATCTGTGGCATTTATAAGAAACGAAAGCTCTGAGATCATCAGCTTGTAGAATCCAATAACTATTTCGGGTCTTTCGTGTTCCATATTTAGGATTACCATATCGAGAATATTTTTGATCAAACATTGTGGGTCGAAACGAAGCAAAGGTTCGCATACCTTATAAAAATGTCATAAAGAAAACTATTACAACCTGGTAACAGGTCAACATTTTTAAATTTCGAGTTGAATTCGGACGTAAACGTTTTACCTATTTTTTTTGAAAATTAAGGTTTTTTCCTTACTTTTTAAGTGTTTTTTTTTTAATATTAACATAGTATGAGTTTTTTAAATATGTTTTCGTGCAAATGACAGAATTTAAAGGAATATGTCGTAAAATGGAATTAAACAATTCAATTATTATTATTTTTAAATACTATAACAGCAAAAAAGCTTCTGATTCACGTTTAAAATCGAAAAGTAAAAAATGTGCAAAAAATAGCCGAAAAAATCGCATTTTCCAGTATCTGCATAATTACTAATATTGATTTTTTGCCTTTAAAACTCTGAATACCGTACGTGAATTAACTTTTGTTAAAGTTGCATATATCTCTGCAGCATCCAAAGTGGTTAGTTCTGGGTTTGCCCGAATCCCATGGTAAACATTTTTAACCATTATTCGTTCTTTTACTGTTAACTGAGTTTTTTTTTATAGGCGGATAACTAGTTAAAGGTTGGTTAATATTCATAGTTTACAGAATTAAAAGCACTTAACAACACTAAATCTTTATATACAATTATATACACTAAATAAGATAAACTATTATAAAATTGGCACAAAATAATATCTATATACTACAATTATTAGAAATTTATAATATTTAGAAAATACCCTGTATAGCAATTAAAATTTAAACTTACAAAATCTGTCCATAATCAATAATAACTAAATAAAATCATCGAACAGCACGAAAACCCTGTCGATACGCTTATTTTCAAGTCTCTTCAAGTTGTAAACTAAGGAATGTGTGTTGCCACTTTTATTGTCTTCCCGATAACAATGATTTCAATACATATTGGCGTGCTATTCTAAGTGCGATCGCTAGCTGGTGATTTATTCTTGCGAATTATGTTAAACAATGTAAAAGCGCCTGCTTTTTAAATTTTAACTGTGTAGAAATGGAGTCTACATTAACTAACAGCACTTATTTTGTTTGTGTTTAAAAAAGAGGATGTTATCAATTAATATATACCTCAACAACAAATCCAAATTCTGAGAATTGCACCCCTGCCTCACTTGTATTAATATCTGATTGCTAAATAAAAACATCTTGCAATATATGTAAGTACAGAAGTCCTTATAAACTCTTATCATAATGCAGTTGTTACAAAAAATTTAAATAATGCTTTTACTTGAATTAAGTGCTTTTCTTTGGTGTTTTGTGATTAAAATTTTTTTTATAGGATTTTCCAATTTCTCGATAAAGGATATTTTTTATTTTTCTTACATCTATTGCTGGTAAAAACAATTGGGCGCCTTTTAGTTGTTTTAACTTATCTGTCTAAAAATCCAGGGGTGGATTTATGCAAACGCTGAGTAGGCTGAGGCCTAGGGCGGTAAATATTATGGGTGGCAAATTTACGATTAATTTTTTTTAAAATGTAATCATAAATTAATGAATTTTTTTAATATTTAACGAATAGATCAAAAAACTCCTGGCCAAACTCACTTTATTTTTATAAGAATTAACAGTGTAGTTATTCTTTTATTGCTAAAGTTTTCATTCTGGAATCCAAAAAATATTGACATATTGGGACGGCAAAAATATATTAGCCCATGTGCGGCAAAAAGTTAAATCCGGCCTTGTAAAAATCCCCAGCTAATTTAGTTGCTTTTGTTTTAAATATAGAAATATAATTTTTGAAACTGTTTTAGAGTAAATCTAATGAGTTAATAATTGTGGAAATATGTTTATCCTGCAAAATAAAAGGTGCTCTACCATAAAATCATTCAGTTTAGTTGTGACCAGGTTCAAGAAGGAGGGATTAGGAAAGTTTCGGCATGCTTCAGGCTAGGTCCAAGTATGGTGTTTTAACTTAAAAACTAGATGTTTCCATCAAAATGTGTGCCCCAAAAAATCCATGTACACTAAATTTCAATCCATTCAACCATGGGCCCAAAAAGTAAAAATTTCCTAATTTTGTTTATTGTCTTTTTAATTTATAAAATTTTTAGCAAACCCGTTGTTTGTTAAAGTTTAATCAACTTATCCAAATCCAACTAATCCAAAAATAGAAGAAAACCGTATATGCAATAATTACCTAACTAATAACCAAAATGTGAAATAATATTTCTGCTAAAATAAAACTCTTAAAACAAAATTAACAGAAACGTAGAAATTACCTACTGCTTTTTATCTTTGGCTATATAAATTAAGCCCAAATATCCATTTTTCGGTAAACTTTGTATGTTTTTTTAGACTTATTTCTGAAAAAAAACCTTTACAAACTATGACTTGACTTGCAAATAGGGGGCTGTTATACCCCCGGATGGTTTTGCTGCTTAGGCATCACAATTAGGCATTCACCACTTTACAAACTATAAACATTTTTGTGTGATTTTTAGGTTGACACACAGCCCGCTTAAATTTAAGCCATATTTTCGCGTATTAGACGCGGTGAGGCGCTCACAGCTGTGCCATTTTAGCGAATTAGTCATGACGTCACGCTTACCGCGTCTTACAGCTTTTGATAGCCGTCTCTAGAGGACGCCAACAAATTTGTAAGCCATCGGTGGAGGGGCAATTTGACATAAAACACGTTATGAGCTGTTTACCAATTTTTGGTTATAATTGTTTAATTAGTTTATTATTACAAGACAACATATATTTCCATTTCTTTTGTGCAATTTTACGTAGCAAGCGCCATGACTACTGAGGACATGAACAATGTAATATGTATGGCGCAGGTCCACATTCCGTCATATGATGTAATTTTGACATTGTTGTAAGACATGCATTTTTGCGATCAATTTTTCAATGACGTCACGCTGTAAGACGCTTAAAGACACTCCTGTAAGCCGCCTAGTCGCGAAAATATGGCTTTAAGCGGGCTGTGGTTGACATTTAATTTCGCCCTAGTTATTTAAGCTACCGGAATTTTGAACTACTCAGGGCTGCGTTCATTAATCAACCAAGGAAGTTTATAGATCAAGTCCGGCCCATGGATTCTTGAGTAAGGATCACCCATTCTGTCTTACAAGAATGGCTCTCAAAATGCAATAAATTAAGATGGCGTTGGTGATCCAGAAGGTCGTTTTTAAACTTCACTGTGTGGTTTTATTTTGTGGTTGCAGTAGTTTTTTGGATTAATAAAAACTTTTATATTTTAGTGATTATTGTTTATTAAATTGTGACTATAATTTTGTGTTAATTGTTTGTTACTTATAATATCGTAACGTCATCCTTCCAGCTTCTACCTAAATTAGAGCTGGGGTGCCCCAGGACACCAATTATGTTTCTTCTTTACATCAACAATCTCTCTTTTACAATAAATCCTATTATTAGTTTTGTTAAAGAAAGTATCCACCACTTTAATATTCAATTTCTTAAGCCCGCCTATAAACTTGATTTAAAAAAACAAGCGCAGGTCAATGCAAATATGTCTTTCACCAAGACCTTTAACTAATCTTGATTTGGGCTTTAAACATATTGTCCAGTTTAATGCCCCAAGACAAAGTCATGTTCGGTGTCGTGAAGGAAAGTCATTAAATTATTTTGGCGTTACTTTTAAGGATAACCTTCACTGGACAAATACATTCCATCCATAGCCTCAGCTGTTTCAATAAAGCTTGGATTCCTTTTTCGAGCCAGAAGGTATTTCTCTCCGTCTAATCTATATACTCTGTATGTATTTCAAATCAGACCATCTTTAGAATATTGTTTTAATGACTGGGAAATGGCGTTCCCTACAAATCTTATCATCCTTGATTTCATTTCCAAAAAGAGTTGTTCGTCTTATTAATGATCCCACGCTAACAGAAAAGTTTCCTTCCCTTATCCACTGACGGGCTTTAGGGGATATGTCGCATTTTTATAGGTATTTTCACGGCTTCTGCTTCGAGGAGTTTGCAAGTATAATTTCCCTGATAGCTCCCAACAGAGCAACACGTAGTGTCACTTTTATGCATCCTTCTACAGTCCAACTTAAGAGACCCCAAACTTCCCAATTTCTTCGTTTCATCATCCCCAGAATGTCTAGATTGCTACCGCAGAAGTTTTCCCTTCGCCAAATATTTAAGTCTTGTGTAGATAAACTCCCTTTTACCACACCTAAGACACCCACGGTAGGTTAGTATTGAAGCCTCAGCCTGCGTGGATTATCCCAGGATTAAAAAATAAAAATAAAAAATGCTTATGTAAAAAATTCTAAATTCTATATTTCTCGTTAAAATTGTCTATGTCACCTGCATGAGGTGACACTATTTTATTGTACTTTAATACAAATTATGAATTTATATAATGTAATATAATATATTATATATGACCCAAAAACACAAACAACTAGTCTAAATTATGGTAAGCTTTTACTTGTCTTGGCCCTTGCCGATTTCGATGTTTTTTTTGCATACGGAGGCGCTGATTAGATTACAAAAAAATAAAAAAAAGTAGTAAAAATATAGTAAGTTAGAATTTGACATATAATGACGTCAAGTTTATATATGGTAACAAAAAATTATGGAAGTCCCGACCTTACCTATAATTCATTGCGCAAACTATGCGGGGCCCATTCCCCCATGCCCACCACCCTGCGCGCCTCGATAATTGTGTTCTTCAGCATTGGCCTTCCATAAACCTTCAAACT
Source organism: Listronotus oregonensis (assembly GCA_019359885.1). Taxonomy (NCBI): domain Eukaryota; kingdom Metazoa; phylum Arthropoda; class Insecta; order Coleoptera; family Curculionidae; genus Listronotus; species Listronotus oregonensis. The sequence goes on from JAHBCN010015877.1 coordinate 13,207, forward strand.
TACTTGAAATCAACATATACAGGTGTGGAAAGTTCAAAACCCAACATGGACGTATCGCAAGTAGAACAAAGAAAACAAATTAAACGCTAAAACAGAGTGAGATCGAATTTAAACTAGGACATACGCACCAAAATAGCTTAAACAGCGTACGCTCGACGAAGGCTGCCGTATGCTTTGAATCGCCGGTCTTCGCTGTTCGAAACAGCGATTGATACAAGTATCGATACATTACAAAGCTTTGTCTTACTTCTTTCACACAGTTAAAGGGGTTGTCCGTTTCTGGTTAATACATTACACTTTACCCCTATGCACGGTTTTGGATTTTCCACACCTGTATACACTTCTTTTAAACAATGGCACCTTTGAAAATACTTACTATACTTCGAGCATTTACTACTAGAGAAGGTGCTCAATGCGCTTAAATCGTGACGAAAGTAAACAGAGATCGCGATAGGAGAATACCATTGTTATTTTTCTCGTACCTTGCACGTGACTAGCTAATAGGAATAACCTTTTTGCGCGCCAACTAATCACGTGCAAGGTGCAAGAGAGATAGCAATGGTATTCTTGTGTCTCTATTGCTATCTTTTACCGCGCTCTGCTTGTTGGTTGTTCAGCGGAGTATATACCCCTCCTCGCCCTCCAATCAGAACAACTGTTCGAGAGAGAAAAGTTTTAAGCCATTTATGAATTTTTCTGAAAGCTTAAATTGTAATTGTAATTTCAATATTGGTAAATAAATATTTTATTAAAATTTCCATGTAAATTGTTGGCTGCCTACTTTACTGTCTTAGATGAAAAAGTTTTACTCTCGTGGCTATAATAATGTGAATAAAATAAAATATTTCGTTACCGTAATTTTAAGTCCTTGGAAAGCTCTTTTATTTGAGAGAGATGTTTTTCGATCCTAAGACGGATCAAAAATGCTGTCTTTTATGAATATATATATATATATATATATATATATATATATATATATATATATATATATATATATATATATATATATATATATATAATATATATATATATATATATATATATATATATATATATATATATATATATATATATATATATATATTATTAATAATATATATTTTAGTTTGGTAAATAAATAAGTAACCACTACTAACCACAACCACTGTATTGGCATTGAGGCTCGACCTCACCCCGCCAAAGCTTAACAAAAGGTGGAGTAACCCTTCCACATTATTTACACCCTCGATAAATTGAGTAAAGAAACGGGGCTAGCCATATTAGGTAGGGACACCGATGTAGTACGGCTCGAAACCTTATCGAAGACCCCGACTTATTCGAGAACGAAAGCTATTTCAATGTACACTTAGATACTGCAAAATTCCAAAATCCAGATATAACCGGTTTCTGTTAGTGCCTTTTTTGTCCTTACGAGCATAAACTCTTGACCGCCGCTTGGTTAACGTCACCACGTGTAATTCTAGAAAAAGGGTTATAGAAATTACTTCAGACCCCGTAACTACATTTTTACAGCACTCTAATGGAGGGGTGAGTGTCTTCTTGATCTCCGAGGGTTAAAATTAGTTGTTACAGCTCAACCGCCCTTCCTAGAAAAACCATGTAGATTTCTTGGAGATTCGAGATAATAAAAGGTACAACTTAGAAGATCAATGTGATTTTATTTAACCGAAATAATATAAATTTAAGAGAGAATAGGGAACTTGCCAATATTTTTAATTTTTTCGAAAGTATTTGAAAATATAAGCAAATGTCGCCTTAAAACACGTATTAGCAAAAAAATACATTTTAGATACTCACAACGGCCGCAATAAATGATTGAAAATACCTCCAAATTCAAATTCTACCTGGCGGACCAAAACGCTTTGCCATTGGTCGTGACGTCACAACTCACAATCGTCAATCTACGTTCATTTTAATTCAACGGAATGGCCATTATAAAAGCGTTGTCGCCTTGATTTAAAACTGTTCGGTTCGTCAAAATTTCTTGTATTTAATCGATTGTGAGTGTTACTGCAGTTTCCATACTTTAAACATTGTTAAACGGGCTTTTCTCTTTCCATAAGTAGGTGTGGAGGTGGTTTGTTTTAAACATCGTGTTGTGTGTAGTTTATCAAAACTATTGGATATTGTTTTCCTGAAGACTTTTGTGCAAGCAGAGTGACTATTTTCATTGAATATGACTGAAGAGGGATATTCTAAGGGCCAGTCCGATAACCTACCTGTTGTGGACATGTTCATGGTTGCAAATTTTCTTAAAAATAGTGATAGTTTTTCTCTTGAAGAAGTTCGGGGCGTTAAAGCAGAGAAGTAAGTACACACGGTTAAATATAATTACGAATAATTGCGTTTCTAACTGAAATTTAAAAATAGGAGTTTACTATAAGACCTATATACATCGAAAAAAGTATCAAACTTGCATAACAAAAACCTAGGTTATTATTTACTTACATTGAAATGATCCTCACAAACAAAAAGTACGGAGTTCGGGGAAATATCCTTGATATCTCTACGGCACGCTTTTAACCATTTCGCTCTTCGATTTGGATTTGTAGGCAGGTTAATAAATATTTTATTCGGTGTTTGAAATGTCGTACTCCGACACATTGGTACAACACAGTATTTAAATTGTTTGATACTACTTTTCTCCATAATAAACTTTAACAGGACCCAAAACAATATACAGTTACAAAATGCAATGAAAATTATCGATCCACAACAAAAAATAACAGTACAATAATAGAGAAAGAAAACTGTGCAGCAGCGTGGCGTGTTCGCTATACGGATGGGTCGACGACCATAGTAAGTAATGAAGTCATCCACGCTGGCGCGAAAATGAACTGTTTGAAATGCTTTCGGACCGCGCGAAACTTTAACGCTTGGTTATGAAGTAATTATTTAATTTTAACCGGAAATATTTTGGGAATGTTCTTTCTAGACATATATAAAGCAAATCATGAGATTTAAAAAAAATGGTCAAGTTCCCTATTAAAAATATGTATGTCATATACGTGACAAGCTTTCAGACTAAACTACATTGCTATGCGACAGACACAAAATACCTGCCACTGCAAAGGTAATCATTCTTGTTGAGTTTCCAAATCGCACAAAGACTGTTTATTTAAACTTAAATAATTATTGTTGAATATAAGATTCCAACAGATTTTATCGCCTGACTTCACTGGTCGGAGGTCAAACAGAAACCGAATAAATAACTTGTCATTTTAATTCAACGTTTTTTGTTTTTTTTTGCACTATCCTAAGTTGTAAAAAAAGTTTTTTTATTCTAAAAATGTTTGTTGTTGAAGGCTCAACATTGCCCTTCGAGCGTGGTACCCAAAAGATTATTTTTCTTGAGAAAGAGCAAAATAGTTATCCGAAGCCCGATTATGCGATAAGTAAAACACTCAATGCTTAGCCTTTGTTTCCTATTCGTAATCAACTTTCTATTAACCAATAAAATCAAAAAAGAACCAACACATTTTTTTGGGTTATTACATCTTGTATAAAAAAAATTAGCATCTTCATGCTTGAATAAGTAAAGAACCTTTTCTTACTACCATAAAAAAAGTTATTTTTTTAATCTGGTTAGTGCTGAGCAGTGTGCCGTATAATGCGCTCTTGTGCCGTAATTGAAACAGTATTTTATTTAGCTTATTGCCATCTTAAGCCGGAATCTCATGCATCCGATTTCCGACGATCCGATCATCCGAAAGTATTGTGATTGGTCAGAACATTTAGGCGCCATTTTTCATCCGAATATTTTAACATTTTATCCGACGTCGGATGCCTATTAAAATTTTTAAATAAGAAAACACACCTAACATGCAGTAGCGTCGGTAAGAATTGTGGGGCCCCCCTGCAAAAATTTAGTGGGGGCCCCTACAGAAAAGAAATTTTATTTATATTTGAAAAAAAATTAAACGCTACTTTTAGCGTTTTATGTAAGTGAAGAACCTTTTCTTACTAACATAAAAAAATATTTTTTTAATCTGGTTAGTGCTGAGCAGTGTGCCGTATAATGTGCTCTTGTGCCGTAATTGAAACAGTATTTTATTTAGCTTACTGCCATCTTAAGCCGGAATCTCATGCATCCGATTTCCGACGATCCGATCATCCGAAAGTATTGTGATTGGTCAGAACATTTTGGCGCCATTTTTCATACGAATATTTTAACATTTTATCCTACGTCGGATGGAGTTAAATTAATTTTAATTTTGAACGATGTCGGACGTTTCTTTCTGGTCTTCTAACCTTACTTTATTTACTTTGTTGGGGTAATTTCAATTTATATTAAATATTAAAATAAACATTTATAATTTCAAATCTTTAAAAATTTTAATCTTAACCTGAATTTTCCTCATACTCAACAACCACTTTCTATTCTTCCATTAAATAATATTTTAGTTCCGCTAAGAATTAACAAAGATATCTGTTTTTATAACGCTAATTGCAAATCGCAAAATAAAAATTATTGAAAAAATTTAAGTTAGGTTATTATTTTTCCTCTTTGTTGCAAAATGCTCTTATTTTATTTTCTTTTGACTGAATATTGGATCTGAAATTCGAATCAATAGGTTTGTTCTCACAGAAGTCAGGAACAGTCAGAATCTGTCAGGATTCTGCGCAATCAACTGTCCGCGTTCACACAAAAGTTTCTGGATTGTTTGAAAACACTTGGGTGGTGTTCTCACATGTTTTGCTGATGGTTTTCAAACTGTCAGGAGAGTTTCGGATCCTTTACAAGTAAATTGTCGGAAGCATGCGCAGTACTCAGTATAAATATTTTTGTCAGATAAAAAATCATTCCTTATAACCTTATTTTTTCTAGTGTTTGTTTGTTGTTTTTCTGTTTTGCTGTTCCTATCTAAGTTTATTGGTATTAAAAAGACAAGACATAAGAAAGTGAGCGATTTTGATCTTTCGGATAATTCGGACTTTTCCGATATATAAACGGACTCGGACTTTGACCTTGAAAATCGTCTAGAAGAAAGGATCAGGCCGAAAATTTTAATTTTTGTTTGTTAATTTAACGAAAAAGAATTTATATGGTTATCCATTTCGAACCAAAACAAAATTTCAGGTTATCTTCTTTCTGCTTCACTTCTTCTTCGACCATGTCAAAAACGAACCTGAAGTTAACCGCTGATAACTTTTTTATCTGTCAACTGTTCACACAACTGGTTTGAAACCGATCAGAAATGGACATGCGCATTCACGTTGGTTTAAAAACTGTTACAAACTTGTTATGGATTCTCTGTGAGAACAAACCTGAGACATGCAAGTTTTCCGACAAGAATTTCAAAAAATTCGTACGTCGTATGGTCGGAAATCGGACGCATGAGACTCCAGCTTTACTGTTAATCGTAGCATCGTTGTCAGTTTTGTCAAAAAAAAACATGTTTTATTTTCTATATTGTAGTTTAATAAGAACTTTAATTGGGTCACTTAGAAACTTATTAAATTTTATTAAACCAACTCCAACGCCACAGGATTTGGAAAGTCGGATTTAGTAAAGTTGCTCTAAAGGGTGGCAAGATGTAAACTTCGGGTTTGCAAATTTGTTTTAAAATTATTAAACTTTTAATACTGCAATTTGTTTGGGAATTTTCCGAAAATCGTATAAATTTAACGATTAATTTTTAAATTATGTAGAAAAGGGTTATACAAGTTGAGAAGTTACTGTAGGCGTTAAGTTTATTAAACTCCTTATGTATCAATATCTTATTTTCTTTTTTATTCCCACAGTACAAAAAGGAAAAGTTAAAACATACTTTTTTTACAACAAAAAGAAAATATAGATTAAAGTTTGCATAATACGTGTTTGCCCTATATAGGTTGCGTCACACTCATTACAACATATTTTATATATTCCGGATTGTTGATTCTTAGGACTTTTTTCTTTGTTATTTACTTCGCAAATTAGGAATTAATTGTATTTCAGTTAATAAAAATTTTGGCAAGGGTTTTAGTAAATAACAAAGAAAAAGTCCTAAATCAACAATCAAAGTATATAAAATATGTTGTAATAGTGTGACACAATATATAGAGCAAAAGGCGTTCTTTACAGGATAGAATAAAGAACACAGAAATTCAATTCTACACAGCAAGGAAATACCGGTTTGCGGAACACTGCATAGACAATAATCATTTTTTTTAATAATGGGGATGTAAAGTTATTAATAACATTCAGAAGGGTAAACAAATGGATTATTTGGAAATTTTGGCCATTAAGAAATCTATAAGCAATAAAGGCAACTTAACAAATACTCAAACAGATTTTGTAGGTACGCCCATCTTAGACGCTGCAATCAAAATAATTTAGTGCCATAAAATGTTTTATAGCCATCTGTGTAAGTTTAAGATAATTTTATTTTATTTTTAAGCCCATTCTTCTTAAAAAGATCTTTGAAAATGGTCGTGAGACCGAAACACGTGTCAGACCTATCTGAATAAAAATTTGTGAAACTTTACACCGAGTGTTTTATTTTAAATTAAATTTTTTATTCATTATCAGTATCACATTGATTTTTTAAAATTAAGACAAAGAATTTTAAAACATTTGCCTATTAAAATTTTTAAATAAGAAAACACACCTAACATGCAGTAGCGTCGGTAAGAATTGTGGGCCCCCTGCAAAAATTTAGTGGGGGCCCCTACAGAAAAGAAATTTTATTTATATTTGAAAAAAAATTAATCGCTTTTTTTAGCGTTTTATGTAAGTTAAGTTAATAGGCATATATGCCAACTTTACACTAAACTATACTTAAAAGAGGGATTATAAATCAAAATTCACATGTCAGCTTAATTCCATGTATTTAAATTATCGAAAGAGAACAGAATGCTGTAGGTACTTAATTTAATAATGTTATTTTTCCCCAATCTTCTATTTTTTAATAGAAAAAACTTATCTACAATTGTGTTTAAGTGTATTTCACTATGTTCTATAGCTAGAATAGCAAGATCACTCAGACGAGTTTGAGATATAGTACTTCTTGGATATGATTTTCTCAATTTAAGTTTTAAGAAGCTTCATTCAGCTCTAGCCACAGTCCGGTAGTGTCAAGTACAATTGAAGCGCGTCAGCGCGTTGTCGAGATCTGGAAGGCACGATGCTAGAAAACCGTTTTCTTCAAACGAAGACTTGTGATTTCCCTTATAGATTTCTTTTTTGGTCAATTTTATTTGAAAACAGGCTTTTAAAAGG
>JAHBCN010015878.1:0-20338 GCA_019359885.1 Listronotus oregonensis
TATATATATATATATATATATATATATATATATATATAAAATATATATATATATATATATATATATATAAATTATCCCCTCTTTGTGCTCATTTAATATTTATTTTTTATACTTTGGGGTTCCTTTTAAAATTTTGGGAAAATTTTTTTGGTTTAAAATTGGGGTGTCACAAAAAAAAGAGGGTGTTTTTTTTAAAAATGTCTATTTCTTTTTTTATTTATTTCTTGTGGTCATTTAATTCCTCAAAATTTTGTCAACACTGTTAAGTAATTTTAGAAAAAAATAAAATATAAAAAGAATTTTGCACCATTGAATTTAAAAGAATAAAAATACCAATAGTGCTTGGTTTTTAGAATAAAAAAAGGAACTTATTAAGTAACGTAATATCAGTCTTAAGTCACGTTTGGTTTAATTCAACTGTGGGTGTCCAAAATTTAGTGTCAAACACTTCAAATTTAAAAGACTTTATTTTTCTTATTTTAAATATAAGCCCTGTTTATTTTTAGGTCGTAAAATGCAGAATTAAAAAACAAACATTTTTCTAATTTTAATCCTATCAAATTCCTAACACATTAAAAGTTATTCGTTGAAAACTCTTTTTGGGCATCTATTTCGATAGTAATATCACTGGATAAAAATGGTAGGTGGCTACAAAAAAATTTATTGAATTAGAGTTTCCTAATAACGTTAATTATTACATGGAAATTTGTTGAAGTTACATAAATGTTAGCGGAAATTAAAAATTACGTTTAATTAACATTTAAAGTTTTTTTATTAATTTAATTTATTAATAAATAATAATAATTTACTCAAATTTTTTTATAATACGTCAAAATAAGATTCTGTAAGTTAAATAAACTTCAATGAAATAAATTTTTTTTCATAGCCACCTATCATTTTTATTCAATGGTATTACTATTAAAATAGATGCCAAAATAGTTTTCAACGAATGACTTTAATGTGTTAGAAATTTCGATAGGATTATAATTAAAAAAATGTTTGTTTTTAATTCTTCATCTAACGACCTAAAAATATACAGGGCTCACATTTAAAATGAAAAAAATAAAGTGCTTTCAAATTTGAAAGTTTGACACTAAATTTTTGGACCCCCTTTACAGTTCGAATTAACCAAACATGACCTAAGCGACTGATATTACGTTACCTAATAAGTTCCTTGTTTAATTCTATTAATCAAGCACTATTAGTATTTTTATTTATTTTTAAATTTAATGGTGCAAAGGTTTTTTTATATATTATTTTTTTCTCTGAATTACTAAACCGATGATGACAAAATTTTGGAGGGTTAAATGACCAAAGTACCTAAATATACAAAAAATACAGAGCATTCTATTTAAAAAATGCACCATCGTGACATCACATTTTTTTGTGACACCCTTATAACCAAAATTATTTTCCTGAAATGCCCCTTTGGGTTAAGGTAACGTCTGCAAAATTGAAATGGTTTACAGTGAATAATAAATAAGCTACATAAGACGGGAGGTGAGCTCCAGGACCTTATATATATATATATATATATATATATATATATATATATATATATATATATATATATATATATATATATATATATATATATATATATATATATATATATATATATATATATATATATATATATATATATATATATATATATATATATATAAAATATATGATCAAGAGCACGATACAAATTTTTGAAAATACAGATAATTCACAATCTAAAAAGGTAATAACTTACCAAAATGACAAATATGAACCTAAAAAATCAAAAGATTTGACAATGAAAAACGTCACAACGTTTCTGAATAAAGCTTTAAACAACACGTTTCTGGTAATGAAAGTAGTATTAATTTTTGGGCCGAATGGTGCATGTCGGCGTGCAGAATTATGCAGTTTAACAACTGAAGATATAGAGGATACCAGAATAATTTTGGTTGTAACCTTAAGCGATACCAAAACAAAGAAAACACATATATTTATTGTGGGCTTAGACTGGAATGGGTATAAAATCTATTACAAGTATACTTATTAGTAAGATCTAAAGCAGTAAGCCATACTCGATTTTTCCTGTTTTATCGTTATGGAAGATGAAGAGTACAGCCAGTTGGCATTTTTCAAACTTCCTAATGCTTCAAGTTACACCGGGCATTGTTTGAGAAGAATATTTGAAACTTCTCTTGCGAATAGTGGCGCTGATATTCAGGTTCTCAAATGGCATGGGGGGTGGCGATCCACAAGCGCAGCTGGAGGATGCGTGGAAGAAAGCATTGGTATTGGTAATAAAAAAAAATCGAAAATTATATTTAACAATGTCCAACTGAGACTATCCCAAGAATTTCCTGTAGAAATTTGGTTAATGAAAAAAATGTTTACCCAACTAATTGTTGCGGGGTCAAAAGTTATAACCTTTTCTAACTAACACAATTGTTCTTTTGATATTTATAGTCACACGGTTTAAAATAAGCGTTTTTCTTCCTTGTTAAATTGTGCTTTTATAAAGTTATGGTTGCTATGCTGAAATGGCCTATAACTGTATGATTTTGATACAGACCTCAAAATTTTGAGGTCTGTAATGTAGTGCATTACTGCACAAGATGCGAAAAAGAAAATTTTTTGACGGTGTGTATAAAAGCCTCGATATTTTCTTTACCAGTGTCAACTATCAATTCCACTAATTTCGAGCACATTAGCTATATTAAAAAATTATAATAACATCAAAAACAAGTAGCGCTTCTAATTTATTAACTAATTAATTTTTTATTATATCACGGCTAGCCTCCCCGAACTCTTTAAAATTAATTTCTTCAGAATTTACCAGTCACTGAGTTAATTATGAAAATACCTTTAAAGGATAGATTAAAATAAAGATGTTAATTGTAATTATTTAGGAATTAACACTTCGGCTTTGGATAAGTACATTAGAGTACAGGGTGTCCGATTTTCGATACTTTGCATCTCGTTAATTACTAAAAATAGAGCCATATATTACCGTGCTACCTTATCGTGAAATGAAAGATGCCGTTGACAAAATTGACATGGCAGTTTTTGTTTGGGAGATAGAGGGTAATTTTATAAATGTGTAATTCTTAAGCACCTCTCGCATCTTGACTAGTTCACAATTTTTAAAAAGTAAAAACGGTATCCGATAGACACATTTTTTTTATTTATGAAAATTGACTATTTTATTGTTGTTAAGGTTTTTAAGTTATGTTTCTTTCGGGGTGACGATATGTCATTGAATCGGCTTTTGTACTTCGGGTATTTATATTAAACTATTTTTTATTATAAAGAAAATTTGATACTTGACTTATAATTATTAAACTTTACTAATAAATATATTTTTTTTTGGTATGATGGCATTACAAACTGGTGTATTAGCCAGACAAATTATATGATACATTTATTAATGCTTTTGACAAAAACAGCACAATTTAAGAACATTACCCTTCTGCAGTTGAACATAATTTGATTTAATAATTAATTTCTTTCCGAGATATTGTATCTTAAAGTCTTAAATAACCAAACTTCATAGTCAAAAAGACTATAATGATATTTTCCAAACATATTTAATAATGGAAAGGTATGCAAATAAACGATATAATAAAAAAATATATAAGAAAGTTTTTAACCAAGTTTAGTGTTACTTTTACAAAATGCATATTATATATGTTCCCTAATTATTTTTTTTATCGTATGACAGGCCACAAAGGCTGGTATAAAGCCCAAGTACTAGGAACCGTGAATGCCGGATTTTTAAATGATAAACCCATTCTTCCCCAGTTCCGTCAACAGTATCCAAGTACCAATTCATAAAGATATTGCATTTCTCGGTATCTTTCAGACAACGAAATAGTGTCACCACGTACGTTATTCAAATACTTACTACCTCTGAATTACCCCCCATTAACGCCTGGGTAAACGTGGATTCCGAACTATATATAATAGCACATAGCCTTTGCCTGATGGTACTCACCAGGCTAGTAACCTAGCCTGGCCTTGTTTAGCTTTCTTCTTCTTCCTCCCTGGGAGCCGTCTTGATTAACTACCGGAGGTAGCGCAGCCTCATGGACTTTTTGTGCCTAATCTCCCATTATCTTTTATATCAATCCTCCCATTAGTGCTGTTCCTTTTACAAGTCTGTATAACCCTGAGACTGGTTGGTTGATAACATCTGTAAATATCATCTTTATGCAGATGATACTCAGATATATGCTTCATTCATTCATTCATCTAAGTTTTGCCGAAATTATGACCAATCAAATAAATATTGACTTAGATAAACTTCTGCGGCGCTCGGAGGATCGTTTGTTCAAGATAAATCCAACTAAATCAACCGCTATACTTTTTTGCAATGATAGCTGCAGAAACCAATTGCAGGAAACTATTAAACTTAAACTAGGTGACAATAATATAATTCCGTTTAAAACATCTGTAAAAAACTTAGGCCTAACTATAGATAACAAATTAAAATTTAATAAACATATTACTTTATGTTTAAGAAGGGCATATTCAATGTTAAAAATAATTTACTCGCACAGATTTTATCTTTCAGTAAAAACTAAAGCCATGCTTGTAGCGCTGTATTATCCCATTTTAATTTTGGATCATTTGTACCGGGCCTTGATAGTCTGATATAAAAGGATTCAGAGAGCTCCCAAAAATTTTTGCCTCAGACTGATATTTGGGAAACAGACGTAGGCAAAGAATTTACACAAATTACCCGAATTGGGGTGGCTTAATATGGAGCGGCGGCGTACCTTGCATTCCCTTAGTGTTTTTTTACAAAATTTTGAAATTTAAAAGCCCTCCTTACTTGTGTCAAAAAATAAAATACAGGACTGATATTCATAATTTAAATATTCGTAGGTTAAATTAACTTACAACATCACATAATAAAGAAATATTTAAAAAAATCATTCTCCTAAATTGCTTTGCTAATAAATAATTTAAGGTTATGGAATTTTCCTCGTCAGTAGCCTCGTTTAAGAAAGAAATGCGATCCACTTTGCTGACAAATTAGAATACATTACACCCGTATTAACCTCCCCCTTCCTCCTTTTCCTCTTACTTCACATTCGCACAGGATCTGGTAGGCTGTTTCTTCCCCCTCGTCGCACATTCTGCAACTTGGGTCCCCATTGAATGAGCCTATCTTGTGTAGGTGTCCTTTTTGTTTATCATGCCCTGTTAGCAACCCTACTGCTATGCAAAGTCTTTTTCTACTTTGTCTGAGTAGTTCTTCCTTCGCTCTTTGGGATGTTCCTCTTATAAAGATTTTTCCATGTCTAACTCTACTGAGGTTTCCCCAATATTCTTCGTGTTTGTTTTATATCCATCTCCTGGTTTGCCCTCGTGCTGTGGTTTTGGTCACTTCAAGAGCAGGTTCTGGCCCAAAGTATGGTGTGGATCAGGGTCTCCAAACTACTGGCCCGAGGGTCCGCCCGCGGACAGATTTTGTCTGGCCCGCGGAGAGATACTTTTGAAGACTCCTTTAGAGAACAAATAATTTTTATAGCAAATTAAATTTAGTTTACTGAAGTAGCTTATAATTTTATGTTGAATAATTATTAATAGAGTAAAGTGCCTCTAATATCGGATACTTATTAACACTAATATTAATTTCACATGTCAATAAATCTACGACGTTTTTGAGCAAAACAAAGGGTAGTCTATACAGAACCATATATTAAACCAAAATAACTCATTGTCAGCTGTTAAAAAAATAAAATCCAAATTCAACAAAAAATATTCAATTTTCATTGGAAAAAAGAAATAATTCCTAATACCGGATAGGGTATCCGATATTAGGATAACAATATAAAATTAGCCATCGAGGCAAGAAATCACAAATATATGCGTCTTCTTGTCTTATATTGGCACAGTCGGTATGAGCCCATTTCAAGCATTTTATGCACTGAATCCATGTTTCACCCGATGTATCTTCTGTGAAGAGTCCACAACAAAACACACATTCTGCTTCCTCATCCCCAGTTTCACAATCCCATGTCTGAATCATCATCCAAAACAACTTCTTCATCTTTTTCAGATGAGCTACTTTCAGAATCCTGGTTCTTAACACTCTTCTTGCTATCCTGATTGTTAATGTGTTCTTAGCAATATATTTTCCTTTCCTTTTTATTTGTTTTATTAGAAGGCACATTGTTCATTTTCAATTTCGGAATTCCCTTTGAGACACTTTTCTTTCTTCTCTGTTCTGACAAACTATTTTCTAAGGCATCTTTATACGGAGTACCTGTAATCAAGGCAGCAGATCCTTTTCTGGACTTTCTTTCTTTATCAGCAGTGCTGGGTAAAGGGCTAATGTCTAGACACCGCACTTCTGGATTTCTAGGATTAGAAATTCTGTTACAAGATGAATCTTCCATAGATTTGGTTGTGTCGATACTTCTTGGAGGAGTTATTTCCCTTTGTTGCTCAGCGTCGGGTGAATTTGGAGCTGGAATTCCGTCACGTTTCGATTGATTGTGAATGGCGAAGTCATGGTCTCGGAAAATGTACTTATTAATCGGACAAATGCCGCTCTTTTTAAAACCATTTATAGCGATTTCAGCCGTAGCACATCTTACATATGCTCTTCCAAGCAACTCGCAGACTTGATAGCTGGTGATCACTCTTCCGGGATGGTTCCTGAGCCAATTTTCAATTTCTTGTGAGTAATAGGTTTTAAGAGGCCCCATGAATGCAAGGTCTAGCGGCTGCATTTTGTGGGTGGAATGAGGCGGGAGACTTACAATAATGACATGGTTTTGTCGCGCCAATTTTATCGTGTCAACATTCCGAGTATGGAAGTAATGGCCATCTAAGATTAATAAAACTGGGTCAGCTTCACCGGGTTTAACATGGCCAATAAAATGGTGTAACCATCGGGTAAAATGTGGCTCTGAATCCAGCCAGACACATGACAGGCAGCAATTGTTCCTGGTGGAGCGCCGTTGAGTAATTTTGCCTTCATGTTTTTTCGGGAAATATGACCATTGGAGGCACATAACCACCAAAGCCGCATTCATGCAGGTAACCACGGTCACTAGGGCTCCCCTTTCTGCGGAGGTAACGGATCCTACCTGCTTTTTCCCTTTTAACGTTATTATTCTGGTATGCTTAGATTTATACAGATGTTACACCTGTCTCATCTACGTTATAGATCCGACAAGGATTGGATTTTACCTTCTCCAACGGCGGTTCCAAAATTTCAAAAAATATTTTTACGTTTGCTTCCGTGAATCCCTTAATTCGGGCAGTTGATAAACCCTGTGGTCTTCTAAATGTTAGTTCAGGATGCCTTTTAAGAATGAACGCATCCATAACCTGCTTTCTTCTTATTGTTTGAAAACGTATGTTGTAAATTGTTGCGAATGGCTATTCGAAAGGCTAATCTTCGAACGTCAGAAGCTCGCAGGCCATAAAATCTCTTATTCATTTCTACACAATGATCAACTAAATCCGCTTCAATTTCTTTAGCAATCACTGGTGGAGGTTCTAGATTTGTTTGAATAAGTTCTTCAGGTGATCTAATTTTATGTTTGACGTAGTCTTCCAACGTGCTCTTTTAGGAACCCTAAAAGTTTTCGAAGCTAGCAGGTACCCCATTTTTATTTAACCGCGGCAACAGCTGCAGCATGGAATTGCTATCCCACTTCTTTCGCTTTTTGTTTTTTAGTTTTGATAATGACATTTTATTTCTGAAAATAAGAATAGTGTAAGCTAAAAAATAAAATTAAAAAGTGTAGCAAGTAAAAGGAAAAGTATAAACCTTTTTTTTTGAAAAATCAAAAATGTAGTTGTTATTGCATTAGCTATCTGAAGAAGGTAGAATTGTTCTTAAATCAGACATATTTTGTCCTGAATATCGGATATCTGATATTAAGCCAGTGCGTCTATCCGATTTTAAGAAAAAATTGTTCCATGATTAAGGTTAGCTGAAACAAAGAAAAATATAATCATGTCCATTGTCAACATGAACTAAATTAAAGTAGACATATTACAGACTAACTTAAATGAGTCAAATTTAATAATTTACCTTGAATGTCTAAAAATTACGGTACCAATTAGCACGTGTAAAACTCGATATTTCTGCAATTTAGATAAGTGACTTTAAGGCCCTCTATTTTATTAGTAGCACTAAAATATTATTCCGCGGCCTGGGTATAGTTTTCCATGTTAACCTTTGTAGACAGGTTTCTTATTTATCAGATTACAGATTTCTTAAAACAAAAACTATCCGATATTAGGCAACTATCCGATATTAGGGCATTTTACTCTATAACATCTACCTTGATATGGTGGATATGGGCTAACTCCGCTAACTCATAAAATTCTTGTAGGCTTATTGTTATTGTTTTTGTGATAAGTTGGATAAAGAAACACAGAATTGTAATGATAAAGACATGTATAATATGCAGAAAATTTAACTTCAGTATATAATAACTAACAAATTATTGAAATGAATCCAACTAACATTTTATACATTTTAAATAATCACATAACTTATAACAAACATAATGACATATGAAATACTAATGAGATTTATGTAATGAGATTTTCCACTGACAATAGTTTGTAGTTGTGGACTAATTTTACTTGTACTAATTTTTAAAAAGAGATTTAAGATGCTCATCAGTTAATTTCGATCTGTAAACATTTTTGTGTACTTCATTTTGGAGAAGGTTTTCTCACACAAATAAGTAGTACCAAAAACAGAAAACAGACCACGAGCAAATTTATGCAAATTATCAAATTGTGTCAGTGGAAGACTCTTATAAAATTCCAACAAAGATGAGTTTTGATATTTGTTCTTAATTATATCACTGCATTGTAGATCAATCATTTCCATTTGAAGTTCCGGGGCTAGGTTTCAATGTCAGTGTCAAAAGGATTCTGAAAATCTTAATTTGATTCGCAATGGCATCAAAGTCCGAGAAACGAGTATCAAAATTTATCTTCAAAGCACTCAAAGTTTGATTGCAAAATCGATAGAAACTCAGTCTCAGTAGTGTGGCTGAATATTTCACATGTTTTAAAAATGTGAAAACATTTACTGTAGTTGTGATTGAAACAGTTCAATTTCTTCCGGAATGATTTGATATTAGTGTATAAATCAGGAAGATGCTGGTTTTCTCCTTGCAATCCCAAATTCAGTTCGTTCACATGTTTTGTCAAATCAACATAGAATGCTAACTTCCACAGCCATGCGTTGTTTTGTAATTCAGTAAGAGGGCGATGCTTTTCATTCAAAAATTTCGATCACTCTCGAAGTTCAAAAAGCGCTGAAGGACTTTCCCACAACTAAGCCAGCGTACGGCAGTATGATAAGGTAAGTCAGTTTCTCCAATCTCTTCAATAAATTTTCGGAATTGTCGGTGATTCAGCCCAAAGATCTGATAAAATTAACAGTTGATATGACTGGTTTCAGAACGTCAGACATATCCAAACATTTTCCGCACAAAGATTGTTGATGAATGATACAATGTAAGAGTAATGGTTTTGAACCACCGTCATTTTCTACAGCCTTTGACACAAGAGCAACCACTCTTTATCTTTCCCACTCATGTTTTTGCCTCCATCAGTTGTAATACATTTCAAGTTTTTCCATCGAAGGTTCTTTTGATTAATGGCCATTTCAACTCCTTTAAAATATCTGTACCAGTAGTTGTGCCATGAATACTATACATATCAACAAGTTCTTCGTGCACTTCATAGCTTTTATCTACTCCTCGAATATAAATCAACACCTGAGCAGTATCTGACACATCCGTTGACTCATCCAAGGCCAAAGAAAACCACTCAAAATGTCCATTTTTGTCGAACAGTTGAGAGGATATATTTGCAGCGATGTTTTCTACCTCGAGCCACAGTGTTTGCTGACATACTGACAGTTTTTAATAAATTTACCTTTTCAGGGCACATTTCTTCGGCTACTGCAATTATGCATTCTTGATCATTTCTCCATCGGTGAATGGTTTTCCACGTTTTGCAATTTCAAGAGCCACACGAAAGCTGGCACGAGTTGCAGCCTCTTGTTCAGTTTTGAGTTTTGTATAGAAGATTGCTGCGATTTCAATCCGCACTGCATAGCTTCGAATTTTTCTGTCCGCAAACTTCCTGTATATTTTGAGTAATTTTGAAAATGTTTTGTTTCATAATGACGTTTAATGTTATATTCTTTGAGAACGGCTATGCTTTCATTGCAAATCAAACATAGCGCCTTGTTACTGGACTCAATTACGAAATACTGAATGTTCCACTGATCTTTGAATTTTCTGCATTCACTATCAATTTTTCGCTTCTCTTCCATACTACTAATTCACACACAAAAGCAACAATTCAAATCAAAATACTGTTATAAAGATGTCTTAAACTTAAACAAGCACAAACACGTTTTAAGGAGGTATGCAATATTTTATTTAACAACAGTGTCATAGGAACTGACTTGTGGTTGCGCCACTAGCCTTCTTATATATTCCAATTACTGCCATCTAGAAGTGAGTGGAAGACACCAGAATTTTGAACCAACGAGATTATTCTGTACGTGCTATTAGCGCTATCTGTTAGCGATAGAAGGTACTACCTATTTCCGCTTGTGTCCACCAGATGTTGTGTCACGTTACTCCTCATGGCTCGTACTCTACGACTAATTTTTAAAAAAAATACAGATAATGACGGGAAAAAATTAATAATATGCAGTGTTGCCGTTTTGCGGACTTTAGTCCGATTTGCAGCCTTTTTAAACGTTGTGTACTTTTTCGGATTTTTTTTTTTCATCACGGGACTATTTCACTTCTTACCACCGGCAACAATGATAATATGGTTTTGACCCTCGGAACTTATTTGGAGTAATCATTTGGCCCTAAGGCTGGAAAGTTTGAGACCCCTGGTGTGGATGATCCCTGTCTCGATAGCTCATCCGCTTTTTCGTTGCCTTCTCTCCCCGAATGTCCTGTTACCCACAAAAGAGTTACTCTGTTGCGTTCTCCCAGGACTTCCAGTTCTTTTTGGCATTTCCATGTCAGCTTGAACGTTACCTTGGGGTTTATTAGTGCCCCCAGTGACGCTTGTTTTTATAAGACCTCATGTTATTTTCTTTTGCACAGTGCAGTATTTGCTGATCTAACAGGAAGATATAACATTAATTTTTTTAACCTCCATACTGTAACACCTACACCTTCAAGTGAGACGATTATACTTTGCTTAAAAAAAAGAGATATTGCGCCTTCCTTCTGTCGCTTGCACCAGAGCAACACGCAGTGCCACTTTTATGTATCATTTTACAGTCCAAATTGACAGGCCTCGAACTTCCCACTTTGTTCTTAGCTTTATTCTTAGAATGTTTAGACTGCTTCCGGTAGAAGTTTTCCCTCTTCCTCCAAATCTTCAATTATTTAAGTACCACGTAAATAATCTTCCTCTTACCACACTTATGACACCCACGGTGCTTTAGGCCTTCCGTAGACTGTCCCAAGATAAAAAATCATTATTTAATCACTAGTTCAGAACCAGCAAATTCTCTGTAGCACTTTACCGCTAGGTACATTTCCCAATAGGAAGACTTCTATTAAACCCGAAAAATACATAAACTGATACATATTTTTATTTAATTTATTTAGTCATATTAAGAAAAATTATTTAAAATAGTAAAAAAAAATATAAACCATTAAAATACTAATTTCAAGAATAATAAATACCTTTAATTAGTATTGCTGAAGTTCGAGGCAGGAAAGCTTTAAAATTTCATCGATGTGTTTTGTGTATTTCATTAAAAATTATAAACTAAGAAGGGTTTAAAAATAGACCCTTAATTCAGATTCATTGTAGATGTTGCATATTACCCCTTTCGAATGTCTAAGATCTAAAAAAAATCCTTTCTTGACCTAAATTTAATATTTTTAACAAGATTTATACACCTAACATTTAAAAACAAGGTCATTAGAAATATGAGATTTTCAAAAGTTTTAAGCCTGTTTATAAAGAAATACTGTTTTTGTCCACAAAATCGACAGTTAAACGTTCGCTCCCTCTCAAAATTATCATAGTCATAATAAATCCTCCATACTGGGCGATAACAAGATAACATTCATAAATTTACTAGTTAATTTCTCAAGACAAGTAGCACAAAAGCTAATAAATACTAACCCCAGCCTTAATGTTATTCATGACTTTATCAAGAAAAACATTTTATGTTTTGATACCCTATTAATAGGCGCCCTGCTGCGGGTGCCACAGAATTACAGCTGTTGTTATGCATGATATACCTAATTTTCTTGATACTAAAAGTTGGTAAAACATTAATGAAGACATGCAAGTCATTGGCTACTAAATCATTTCACGAATGTAGATGGCGTTCGTAAAGAATAAGTAGCAAATTCACTGACTAAAAGGCCTTTTTTTCGGTTTAAAAGTTCTCTTGTAGGATATTTTTCTGGCTGCAAGTTTTCGTGCGTGCCATTTTATTTAAAATTGTTACAGTTTGAAAGTTATTACTGCAGTCTGTTTATATCAATGGCGGATTCAGAAAGGGGCGAATGGGGCGATCGCCCCCCTCGTCAGCCAAAAAAAGGGGAAAAATAAAAAAAACGAGTTAAAAATAGAAGACCGTAACTGTTGTTACGGTACTTAGTTAGTTATTAATTAAAAACTTAGTTGCCTATTGCATTTGGTTAGGCATTAGTTATTTGTAAAAAAATAATGTGTTCGCTATAATACGTAAGCCTACTAGTTCAGGAAACGAAGCTGAAAAAAAGTTCAAAACCTGGCAATTTTTTTAAAATGCATAGATTTGCATAAAAATTTGCTTATATAAGCTTAACTAAGCCTCCTCTTCAAAATCTATATTATGCCGATAGGCGCTCTTTATTTTTTAGGGGTGAAAACTACCCTTTATTGCTAAAACCTATAAAACTATACATCAAAGCTTAAGTTGACTTAAATTTGACTCAAATAGGTTAAATAAGTGGTATTTTGTTTCTCTGAAACATTATTTAAAATATTTCAGCCCTTAAAAATCAACCCCTCTTATGATTTATTCAAAATTTGGGATCAAGCTTAAATTACCCTTCCATTTAAAATCTCCATTATGCTAAAAGAAGCTTTTTATTTTTTTAGGGGTAGAAATTACTTCCTATTGCAAAAACCTACAAAACTTTTATATTAAAGCTTAAGTCACATAAAATTAGGCTCAAATATGTTGAAAAATAAGTATTTATTTCTTTGAAACATTTTTTTTTATATTTCAACCCTTAAAAATCAAGCCTTATTATGATTTATTTAAAATACAATTATTTACCCTAGAAAAATTAACATATTGTTACAAAGTTGTAATAAAAAAATATGACTGCTCAAAAGTATTACTAATTTAATTTTGTAATTTTTTAATTCTCAAAAATCCACCCCTTACAATGTTACAATGCAAAAAATGGTACAAAACCGCGGATTTTTTATAA
The DNA here is from genome assembly GCA_019359885.1 of Listronotus oregonensis. Lineage (NCBI taxonomy): Eukaryota > Metazoa > Arthropoda > Insecta > Coleoptera > Curculionidae > Listronotus > Listronotus oregonensis. Next base: position 13,458 of record JAHBCN010015878.1, read on the forward strand.
AATGCATCGAATCGCATAAAAAGTTGAAATTAAGTTCGACTTACCCTTAAAGTGTGCATTACGCCGATGAGTGCTTTTTTATTTTTTAGGGGTGAACACTACTCCTTATTACCAAAACCTTCAAAACTTACTCCACTTTCAAATTTAAGTTTAAATCTAGTAAAACTTGGCTCAAATAAGTTAAATAATAAATATTTAATCTTTTAAATATTAGTTGAAGTAATTCAACCCTTAAAAGTATCCCCTATTATGTATTAATGAAAAATTTATTTAATAGATAAAATAGATAAAATACGTACAATAACATTAAAAAAAGTATTGAAATGAAAAATATATTTACAAAAAAAGTTTTGGTTTTGAATTCCAAAAATTGGTTTTTAAGCATAACTGTTACAGTTCTTGGATAAAAGTTCTTTAAAAAACATTATGTTGGTTTTTAAGAGCTATAAGGTTTGTATATTAAAACTGTTTAAAACCCTCCCCTTTTTTTAAAGGGGTTAGTCTAAAGGGTTAAAACAAGGTAGTGCTCGTCTATACAACGCGTGTAAAACTAAAATGTTTGGTAATTTAAAGAGTTACAATTTAGTACCTTAGTAATTTTTACGTATTTCCCTAGTTTTTAAGTTATTTTAAAGAAAAGGTCATTTTTTGTTAAAATTCTGAAATTTGATTTTCACTTGCAGTTCCATTTTTTCAAAATTAAGCAATTTAAATCGGTTAAAATTTTAGAATGTATTCATGATATATAAATAAAGAGAAATGAAAAGGGCTACGACTCATTTTAATTAGGGTCGTAATTAGGGGGTTGTTTTTGAAGAGTTTTGCACTTAAATTTTAATCTAACCCTATTTTTATAACAACTTACTCAATTTTTATGATACATACCTTTTTTAAAAAATTAAAAGGTCTTTGCAAATGTTTTAAAAAAGTTTTTATTAGTTTCCCTAGAAAAATACGTAGATTTTGCGTTATTTGCCTTTGGAAGTGTGAAATTTTATGTTTAATGAATAACAGCTAATATTTAACAAACCACAACTTGGTTTGTAGTGGTCTCAGAGCAATTAAAAAAAAACCATTTCATTCGTTTTTTTTAAAGCTACAATTTTGTTATTTACAGCTTTTTTTAGATAAAATGCATACTTATCGAGTAATTTGCAAAAAAACGATTAAAAACGTAGATTTTATCGACGAAAAACTTTGACTTTCGATTTTATAACTCGAAAAGTATGCATATTACAAAATAAATGCATAGAACATTTTTTGCTTAGAAATCATTTTTCTATCTTTGGTTCGTTTTCTGGACTAGGTATATCGTAATTTGCAATTTACAAGTGGAGCCAGACGGTTGGCTAATCTGGACGAGGGACCTCCGACCTCAGGCCCCTTCTACGTTAAGGGGTATTGCAATACAAATACCCCCCAAACCCCCGGTTATTCTGCCCAAGACCGCCCCCCCGTAAGGATTTTCTGAATCCGCCCTTGGTTTATATCGTCTAGCCGAGAAGTGTGTTTCCTGCAAAAAATAGATAGAAGGCTTCGAAAAATATGAGCGGTAGCTCATTCGACGCGGAATGCAAATCTGAGAAAGGCCTTTCAGGATTTTTTGCCCAACAAAATTGCAATTTGTATTAACAAATAGCGAAAAAAGAAGCCATTTTGATTTTTAATGATAACTCAAAAAGCATAAGAGATAGCGAAAGTTGCAAAAAAAGATCCTTAAAGAGGAGGAAATTTCCAAAAAGTCCCGACTTCCGAAACTTTATCTTCATTATTTTTGGTTGTCCGCTCGGAGTCAAAATCGAGTACGTCACATTAAATAATTCTTTTTTAAAGGGATTTCAAATTACGATGTATTCAGAACACTTCAGAGAATTAATTTTCGTTAAAATTTAACCTAAAATTATTTTTTAACAACTACTAATTAACAAAATTGTTTCGAAACTTCGTCTTCATTGTACAGTTACGGCCATAAAATTTCGGGTAACGATTTTACGTGTTGTAAAACAGTCTTCAGTTACCAGCTTACCTTTACTTTTGACACTAATTCGAAATCTGTCATTGTCCAAAAATATATCAAGTTCTTCGAACCATGCCACGCATATCAGTAGCAAAAAAGTTCAAGTTGTTACATTGCTGGAGGAGGGCTACTCAGAAAATCTGTTGCGGAGAGAGTAGGAGTGCCAAAGAGTTCGGTTCATGATATCAAACAAAAATTTCATGATAGAAATTCGCACGAGAGAAAGGAAGGTAACGGTCGTCCACACATATCAACCGAGGAACAAAACGAAAACTTGATAAGCTGCGTTCAAAGAAATCCTTTTAAAACAGCCTCTTCTGCAAAACTAGAAACAATTTTTTTCCCGGCTCCAACAGAACAGCACGGCGCTGCATCAACAAATTTTCGGAGTTTTTCGATGCCGTCGAGCCGCCAAAAACCCTTTTAACACAGGCAAATAAACAAGAAAGGGTTGGATTTTGCCTAGAATACCTACCACGGGAAATACGTTTCTGGGAAAGGGTTATATTTAGTGATGAAAAACTTTCCAGTCAAGTTTTAATGGAAGTATGCGAGTATATAGACCCCAAATTCAAGATTTGAAGAGACATACACCCTAAAGATAAAACAGAGTGGTAAGTTTTCGGTCAATGTTTGGGGATGGGCGCAGGATGGGTGGGCGTTTAACATCATATCCAGGGCAGACTTAACGCCAATTCTTATTAAGAAATACTCCAAAATATCATGCTGCCAGCGGCCTATAATGTCTATGGGAATGATTTTATCTATCAGCACGACAACTGTCCGGTCCATACAGCCCGAAGGGTCACCGACTGGTCAAGAAACAACCAGGTTAGAATTCTTCCCTGGCCATCGCGAAGTCCCGACGTCAACCCGATGGAAAATATATGGGAACTGATAGTTAAAAAAATCCAGTCAACACATGTTCAGCCCGCAAATGAAGAAGAGTTATGGGCACAAATTCAAGAGGCGTGGAATAGTTTGACTGAGGATTACACTAGAACATTGTTCGCTTCGATTCCTAAAAGATTGGCCTTGGTGATCGAAAAGAATGGAGCTATTATAAAATACTGATTTTTGTTTTATAGTTTATTAGTTGATATTCAATTTGATTTTAGTTTTCTGTATAAATTAATGAATTTCGCTTACTTCAAGTCTTTGTTTGTTTTGTTTCAGCTAAGAAATTGATATTAAAAGGCCTGTGAATGTGACTGTGTACTTCAAATATATAATTATCAGGTGAAAGCCTGGTTTACGAAAAATCAATGATTTTGACACGGATTGTCAAATTTTGCCCGAAATTTTATGGCCGCAACTGTACATTAATAAAAAAGATGTTTAAATAATTGTCGTAAAAATGTTTAGCTTTGTGGAGCCCCTCTTATATACATACTTAACAAGATCACGCCATAAAAGTTTTAAAATGTTTAATCCTTTGTTTATAATAATTTTCTAACTTTGACAATATTACTCTGATTTTTTCATTTTTTGTTAAAATTATTATAAACTCACTCAGTTTTGACTCCGAGCGGGCAACCAAAAAGTCGCGTGGAGGCCCATTTTCAGCCTTAAATTAAAATTATAAATAATGAAGATAGAGTTCCGGGGTAGGGATTTTTTTTGAAAACTTCCTCCTCTTCAAGGTTCTTTTTTCAATTTTCGCTATCTCTTATGGTTTTTGAGCTATCATCAAAAAATCGAAATGGGTTCTTTTTTTGTCGTTTTTTGTTCTAAAATACTATCTCTTTCTATGTTTTTCGGTAATCAGATGCCTAATTACCAACTCTCATTTTTTGAACTTTCATGTTCGCTGTCGCGAAAAAGTCGTCCAATGCTCATCCGTTACATATGAGCGACCAAGTTCTGCAGAACAACGAGTGATTTAGTCTTGTCGGCGTTACTTTCGAGAATAACCTCAATTGGCACAAACACATTACATACATAGCCTCAGCATCTTCAATAAAGCTTGGATTCCTCTTTCGAACCGGAAAGTATTTCTCTTCTTTCAATCTGTATACTCTGTATGTATCCCGAATCAGACCCTTATTAGAATATTGTTCTTATTTCTGGGAAATGGCCTCTCCTACAACTCATCCAGAGAAAAGCTGTTCGTCTTATAAATAATCCCACGCTCACAGAAAAGTTTCGTCCTCTTGCCCAACGACGAGGCTGTAGTGGATATGTCGCTCTTTTATAGGTATTATCACGGCTTCTGCTTAGAGGAGTTGGCCAATGTAACTCCTCCTCTGGCAGCTCCCACGGCTCCCAACAGAGCAACACTTAGTGCAACTTTTATGTATTATTTTACAATTCAACTAGAGAGGACCCGAACTTTCAGCTTTCGTAGTTCCTTTATCCTAGAGTGTCCAGACTATGGAACCTGCTACCCGCAAAAGTTTTCCCTTCTCCTCCCAGTCACCAATTTTGTAAGTCCCGTGTGAACAAACTTCCTCCCCCACACGGTACGTTAGTGCTTGGACCTCAGCCTTTGTGGACTGTCCAAAGATAAAAAACACTCCTGCACTTTTAAATAAAGAAGTGGAATATGGAAGTAGCCACTCAAACTGCATTTTTTTTCTTGTACTCATTAGTTCATTGCCTGTATGCGACTTGCACCTGTTTAAATATAACAAATTATTTTGGCACAAATATAACATGATTTGCCCTATGTGACGAAACTGATTTTAACCAGTGTACAACAAATAAGCCAGTATAAGAGAGTATTTGTACTGCACTTGGAGAGTTGCATTTGCACCAACAGCACTGTTTGTGTCGTTAATTGTATATATAAAAGCATTATTATAAAATATAATATTTTAATTCTTTTTTGGTGTAGGAAATCTTCTAAATTTTTTACTATTGCGACATCTTTTATATTATTCTACAAGAAATCACACCGAATAAAAATGCTCAAATAAAGTTATTTAGTTAAAATATTTATTGCAGTTTTATTTGGTATATTCTATATCATTTTAAGTTCGAAATTGTAATGGTTTTTTACCAATGTCCGGTCCCTAGTGATAACAACTCTCGCGCAAGGCGTTTTAAATAGTAACCTTTTTATTATGTGTCCAAATTATTAAACAATATACGTTTCAAATCTTTATTGTTTTTTTACTGAAAAAGTTAATTGTGATCATACATTTAGATTAGTCGTAGAAAATGTCATATCGACCGTACTTTTTTGTTTAAAAAAAACAGAGACAGAAATTTTAATTTTAGCGTTGTTAAATTTTAAAAACGACATTTTCTTTAATTCGTCGGTGTTAAACGAGAAAAAAACAACACGTTTGTGACAGAAGCGTCATCATAAATACTCCTTTTTGTACCCCTTTCATTAGCAGAAATTAATTTTAAATTTGTTTTTAAAATGAACACAAGCGAAAAAATAAAATTACGAACGCCAAGCCAAGCGAGAACAAATTAAAAAATTCCGGGACTTTTTTTAAAGAGATATCCGTCAGAACTAATTATAAAATATACGGCATGGGGATGAAATTCATTTTGGGGAAGCTTTATCATTTTGATGGAGCCGAAAAAATTAGCTTTTGAAAGTTAAAATAGTTGCGTTTTAAGTAAAAATATTTTACTCTAGTATTTAAATTAATGAACAATGCAATGGAATTTTCATTGTTTTACAGTTAAAAAGATAATTGCGATCATTATCAATTTAGATTAGTCGTAGAAAATGTAAAGTAAGTAATTTGTAATATTTTCTACAGTTAACACACAGTTTTCAATTTTTAATGTAAATTTCACAGAATATTGTAATTCTGTCAAGTTTTTAGTGGAATTTGTTTTAAAATTAATGTTCATTTTAAGCGTACAAATTAAGTACAAAATATATTATAATTTATTAATTTTAAAAGGATAATATTATTAATATATAACTTATGTTGCAGGGGTTCTGAATACTTCAACACTATACTTATATGACTCTTAAGATATGAATTATCGTGGAACTTGAATTCTTCAGGATATAATATCAATTTATTTGATAAGATCCTAAAAAAAACATTTAAATAAATAAAATAATTTACTACGAGCAGATAATAACCTCCATGTGAAATGGCACTAAGATAATGGAAGACTAGAACTTAGAAAGGTGGAACTAGGAGAAGCAGTTTTCCAATCGATCTGTCAACCTTTAAAAAAGTTTCGTTATTAAAAATATTTAGGCTTGGTTGGTATATTACTAACGGCTGACTAAAACTTTCCTAAAAACATGATTTGCTACAGATAATTGGGTATGCCAAAATTATTTTCACAGAACTCTTAGGGATTTTTACAAAAACAAATACATTTATATTTTTAAAACTATTTGTTCCCTAATTTGATACTGTAAAAGAAAATAATTATTGTGTTATGGCTAGGAAAAGTATTCTGGGGTATTGTTTAGTTTAAAATTTTTGGTTATTGTCTGGTACTAAATACTTAAAACATGCCAAATTAAAAGGAAATGAAATTCTAATATACCAACTATTTTTCTTCTAAAATTATGATTCTTATAGACGCTGTAACAAAAAACGAATACCTACATTTATGTCATACAACTGAATATATTTCCCTTACTTATTATTTTATAATAAGATCATGGTGGTTTACTTACCTGGAAAGTTTCTAACAGCTCTAGCTGCAGTTGCCATACCCCTGGACTAGGACCGAAGTGGTCCACTCAACAAGAACTTATTGAAACATGAATTCGGCACAAAAATGTAGAACATTCTAACTATTTTATCTTAAAAATGGTCCGATTTTCTTTCATAATTTTTTTGCCCATTCCGAAATTTATTTTGTTTCTTATAAATGGAGCAAATCTCTTAAGTTTCTTTATGGGTATGGCCCTTGCCTTTTTAAATATCAG